>VZTO01003744.1:76361-97290 GCA_013400615.1 Syrrhaptes paradoxus
CATAAGAGTACCTGGGCACTCCTTGCCATGCACGATCTCCACAAATTAAATATAAATTTCGAGGTAAAGCCCTTGCACTCCCATTTGCCCATATTTTAATATGATTTTTGCTCCAGCCATAACTACTACCACACATATATGCGCTATCCCAGAATGGATACGATTTTGGGGTAAGCCATACTATCGTGTCTTTGGCACAACTGTGGCACCTTTATACCTGCGACTCTTTTGTGCTGTCAGTAAAGCTGAAGGACCGTGAGGCTGGGGATATGGGGTGAAAGCAGGGAACACTGAAGTCTTTGGGTTTTGCTCTCCTGTGTCAGTGCCAGTGCAGCTCTCGCTTGCTTGCTTACCCCCAGGAACTGTGAACTTGGCTCTTCTCCAGCCAGATCTTCCCGTGAGCTCTGTTGCATCTCCCCTAACGAGGAGATCCTCGTGCTTCGCAGGTGTCTGTGCTCAGCCCACGGACAGCCCTGTAAGGCTGGACGTTGCTGTTGGTTAGCTTTCCTTTCCTTTACGCTCCATCCTCTGGAGACCTGTGGCTTGTTGACCTGCCTTCTTGCCAGTGTTTGTAGATTGGATTCCTCCTGCAATCCCTGCCCCTCCTGCAATCCCTGCCTCGTTTTCCTGGACCAGCAGCTTCCCTCGGTGAGGGATGAGTGTTTGCACAAGTTTGGAGTTAGCTGGCATGCTGTGATTTCTGGATGTTTGCAGTCTGAAGAGGTGTTGGGTGTTTCTGCAGGTGTCCTGCCAGTCTCTAGCTGAGCATTGTTTGTCTTCCTCCCGCAGAAGGAAGACACGAAGGAGCAGAAGAAGACCTCGAATGAGAAGGTGCGCGAGGTGGCTAAGGAGACGAGTCAGACCAAAGGACCCGAGGTTGCTAGAAAGGATTATGCTTCAGCTGTAATGGACAGTCCCAAGGACAAAAAGCAACAAAAGAACCAGAAGCCCATGGAGAAGGTTAAAGAGAGGTGAGAACACCCCTGCTGCCTCCCAGCACTTGTCACTTACAGGATTTGGTGTGAGGAGGACTGGAGGGCTCCAGAGGCAGGGGTTGGAGTGCTGAGATAGCTCTGTGTGTATCTTGGATATGTGGGGGGAAAAAAAAAGGTTGACCCTGTATTTGTTACTCTTAGGAGCAATGTGTGCTTCACACATGTAACTCTTTAGATTAATGGTGTGAAGAGGTGTTTTGATGAGTGAAACTTGTTTTGTGAAATGTGTAGGAGCTGGAGGAGGGATAAGGCAGAGCCATTCTGGGTGATTCTGCTGTGTGAGGTATTTCTGGTGGCTTACCAGTGCAGTGACCCAGCCGTGCATGGCCACAGCATTTCATGCTGCCTTTGGGAACCCATTTTTCCTTTTTACACCGGGCTTTACGCTAGGCCTGCTGTGTAGCAGCAGTTTGAGCCAACTGCTGACAGAGCTCATGGGTTTTGCATCCAGTAAGCTTGTGGCTTGAATCTTATTTGCTGTTCATAATCATTTGTGCAATTAAAAAAAAAAAAGTAAAAATTAGAATTCTTCCTATTTTCTTCCTAATTCTTTCTTGTAGTTCTGTGAGCCAGAGCGATGGTATCACAGTGTATTTCCATGCGATCTTGTCCAAAGACTTCAAACTAAACCCTGAGACCGATAGAGTGTTCATCAGGGCTAAAGGCATTTCTCCCTACGCAGACTGGAGTGACAACATTTGTGAGCTGCACTGCAGCAGGTGAGTGCCCTCGCGTCCCACGGGTGCGGGAATGCTTTGGCTCTGGAGGACGGGATGCAGCGTGGTGCTTCCTTTGATAAGACTGTGGCTGCGTGTCCGTAGGTGGGTTTTGCTAGAAGGGGTTTTCCCAGTGGAGATAGCTCTTCTGGAACTTCCCTTATAAAAGAATAATCACCTTCCTATTAAAAATGGAGGGATGTGTGGAAAAGGAGGTCTATCAATTCAGCTGACGTCCTTTGCCCTTCTGTGCTGTGTTTTGTGTTTCGTAGGCATCTAAAAGAACATGGATACCTCATTGAAGGCACTGTAGTTCTTGCAAAAGAAAATATGAATAAATGCATTCCCTACAAATATTGGGTTACCTGTAGTGAAGGGAAGTATGAATTTATTTACAAGGATTCAGAATCAAAGGATTTCGTGAATCGCTGCTTATTGATAAAGAGCGACTTGCTCAACAACAGGGGTGAGCTTTTCTGGCTGGATCTGGGTGTTGGGGTGATCCCTGGTTCTTGGTGGGATGGTCTCTCCCTCCATAGGGACTAGCGTTATTAGACAGCACTCTCTGGAGTTGGAAACTTAATGGGTCAGTGGGGGTGTTGCTGTGGAGGGCTGAACGAATGAGGGTATGGGCAGATGTGTGTTTCTCAAATGATTGTTTTCCTGTGTTCTCATCTGTTGCTTGTTCTAGAATGGCACCAGTACGATGATATTGTGTGTGCAGAGCCTTCAAACATGAAAACCGTTCTGAATTTTATTTTTCGCACTAAAACCAAAGATGTGGTGAAAGGGAAGATGATAGCTGCAAACATTATGTTAGAAAATATCTTCAGCATTCTTGGAACCTGGAGTCCCAACAACCTGAGAAGCTTCCTTTTCCAGCTGCGTCAGTTTTATGTCGTTACAAAAGAGCCAACTGTATACGATGGGTCGGCAGTGCCATGGAGAGAGCTGGGCTTTGGCACACAGCAGGTAATCTGTCTTCTTTTAACACACATTCAGTTACTAAACACAGAACTTCAGTTTTGCTGTTGACCTTGGGTTAATTTTGCTTTTCTAGTCAAAAAGGTCAGGTGTGACAGAAGCGGGGGGACACAACCACAGCAGGGGTGGCTGCCACCGTCTGCCTTGGGACCTTCCGCCACACCCTGGCACTTAGGTGCTGTTCTGAATATCCCATGTTGGTCAGCAGCAGAACTGGGGTGTGGAGACTTCTTAAGTGGGTTTTGTGTCTGGATATTAATTCCCTAGGCCTGGCTGTTTAGTTTTTCTGCCAGTCACTCTGTCGCCAACTTAGCTGCTCCCCTCTTTGACTCCAAACCTGCCTTTTTCTGAGACGAGCTCCTCCTGGTCCAGTTTTAAGCAGTGATGCAGACAGGGCTTCCAGAGTCCTAAATTTCTTACCTGGCATAATTACAAAATATGGCAGAAATGTCACGTTGTCTTTTTTTGGAGCTTTGGACCGGTGTCAAGGCTGCTGGTTTCTAGCTCCCTGCAGCCTCCCTCCTCCTGGTGACGGGAGAGACCATCCGATGCCATACCCGCCCAGCTCAGAGCCCACCGGTGTTTCGACTCACTGCTGGTTTTCAGAAGGGTGATTTTGATGTCACCAAGCACCACGGTACCATGGACCCCCTGGATGTGGTTTGAGAGTAGCTGTTGGGGGCTGTGGGTAAGGACAGAAATCTCTCTCCCTTCGCTGCCTCCCAGCCAAGCCCGAGTCCCCTGGGAAGCTGCGGTCGCCTTGCTGAGTAAGGCTGTGGCGGACGCTGGTGACCGAAGGCAGTGTTGGGTGTACACCTGCTCACCTCCCTTCCCAAGATCCGTCCTGGTCCCTTGCCCCCTGGTTCTGCTGGGCATGGGAAGGGGCAGCAGTAGCTGAGTGCTGGGGGCTGGCAGCAGGGGCACCAAACCATCACGGTACTGGGGTACCCCAGCTGATGTTCTGGCGGTGGTCTTGATGATCAGTACCACGTGTGCTTAGATCCCAGCACCACCGGGTGCCGGGGGGTGTACGGGGCTGTCGAGTGTCTGTGCTGTAACCGGCAGAAGGAAATGGCTTCAGAAGAAGATGACTTGTTAGGGAGCTAATGCTGCGGTTGGTTTGTTTCTTCTCTTCTTCATCCTAGGTGAATACTTTGCTGCTAGAGTATATGAGGAAAATAGCTCTTCCTTTCCTTGAGCCAGAAGGTGCAAAAGCATCGCAGGAGGACATGGTCATAAAGAGCAAACTAGCTCTGGGGCTCACCATCCTCACGGTCATTGAAAGGCTGGAGCTGCCAGCGTTGAAAAGCAATCTGGCTGACATGTGTAGCCTCTTGTGCTTGGATAAGGTGTCACAACAAGCCATACGGGATGAAATTTCTCGTATCAAAGGGGCTTTTGCAGCAGTTGGGAGGTATGTATGTTCCTGGAGCACTTACAACGTAACTAACTGGGCTGGTTTTGCTGCAGGCGTAGCACCTTGTGATAAAACAATAAGGGATTGAGCTCTCTAGTGTCAGAGTGGGGGAAAAAAAATAATCAGATTTGGAGGTATCCGTAGAGGTCTCTGTTCCAGCCTGCTGCTCAAAGCAGGGCTAATGTCCAGGCAAGGTTGCAGTCAAGGTCTGAAAAACTCCAGGGGTGAGGATTGCACAATTCTGTTCGAGCAGTCTCTACCCTCTTCCCTGTTTGCCATTGCTGCCTACAAGCTCCACCGATCAGGGTCATCATGTGTTTACTCCTTTAAGTGTAAATGCCATGTTTGGATTCTTGGCTCCTCCAAGGTGCATCCTTACACATGGCTTTTGTTGATTTTTCCCTGGAGCACCTGCCTATTAGGCTGTTATCTGACTGCTTATCCGGCACTCGGATGTCAAGTTCTTCACTTGCACAGCTGCAGCAATTCCATTTCCTTTCGGAGGCCTTTCTAGTGCTTCAGCCCACCCAAGGAGGCCAAGAATTGTCCCTGGAGTGGCTGGCTCTGTGCGTCTGTGTCACCCTGTCCTGGGGGCCTCACCTGGAAGCTGTAGATGAAGCATAGGCCCTGCGTGGTGCTGTGTTAGTAGGGTTTGTGCAGGGACGTTCAGGTCAGATTACAGCTTTGAGTCTTGATTTTACCATATGTAGTCTTTAGTGAAGATAAGATTGAGCTAAAATCATTGTCAGAAGCTATTTGAAGGTAGGTAGCAGGAGTGAGATGAAGCCTTCCCCAAACCCTGAACCCTCTTGAGTGGTGTGAAAAGCTGTTCTTTTACTGTGTGTGTTTGTTTTGGTATTTGTGGGTTTTTTTCAGTTTGGAGATTCACCTGACAAGCTTGTGCCGGAGATGCATCGACGAGCAAGTACAGCAGTGGGTGTGGGTTCTTCCTCTGCTGCATTGCTTCGCTGCCCCGTTGCAGCATCACCTCTTCCCCGTGGAAGAAGATACCTGGGCGGGGCTGGAAGGGCTTGAGTTTGTTGAAACAAGAAGCAAGGCAGATAAGTGAGTTTTCCAGATTTACTGGTTACATCCAGGGCCTCTATTGTGGTTGGTGGTGGTCACCTTTGTCTCTCATTTTTAACTCTTAAAAAAAAAAAAAAAACCACAAAAAGACCAAAAACCTAGCATGTTGATGGTGGATATTTGGGATCCATGAACACGGGCCGTGTTGGTTGCTCAGACGATGGTGCATAGCAGAGCTGTGCGGTGTGTTCCTCTTCAGACCCAAGCAATCCTCAACTCTGCGAGCTGTGGAGCAGCTTGGGTAGCTGGTGATGCCTGGTGGGAGTTAAAGCAGTTCATCAGGTGTGGTGCAGAATCTGAGCAAGACCCGGAGTTCATTTTCCTTCTGTGCTTCTGCTCAGTGGTTTGACGCTGCTGCTGCAATTACAGGGTCTTGGGGTCTTCTGCTGATCTTCATCTTTAAATGAAAAAACAGAGGAGTGAGAATAAGAGTCCTCTGTGGGCTGAACAAGCTTTTAGCCTTTTGTACCTTGAAAATGTGAAGATTTTGTTCTGTCTTCCATCCAGGGGGACCCTATTGCAACTAATGAAAGAGAAGAAATACTTGATGGAATTGGATAGGACTCTGGTCAAGTCCTGGATCTGTGTGCTGCCCCTGGAGAGCCTGGCTGAATTTATAAAAGACTTCTGCAGTGATTTGTTAGCTGCTCTCCAAGGTGTTTGTTACAGAGTAGAGAACATTGAAGTTTTGCGGAACAGTTCTAAGGTTTGTCTTCTGGCAGCTTTACCCAGCTGAGGGATAAAGGCTGAAATTGGGCTGCAGCGGGTCTTGGAGCAGGACTGGCTGTCACCAAGGGGAATGTGGTTGGTAGCAAGTCAGAGCACAAAGAGCTTAAAATTTATCCAAAACCGAAAAAAGTTCCTCTGAAGTAAGAGGCTCCTAGGAGGTGATGAGAGGATGTATCTGTAGCAAAAAAAATGTTGCTGGCATTGATGTGAGAAGGTTTGCTTATCCTGATCTCCTCTTAGTCACTGATGGCAAATATTTTAATCCCGAGATCCTCGGGTAGCTGCCTGAAACTATTTTTTGCACAGCTCTTGGGGGTTTGGGTAGGGTGCTGCTGACTGGAGAGATCTTCCTGCCTGTTGTGTATTTGTATGAGGACAGCAGAAGCTGGACATTGCAACTAATAATAATAATAATAATTTCTAGACCCCTGGATTGTAAGAAGTGAAGGTTTTGTTTGTACAAATAATAGCCACCTATATGTTGACATCAAGTAAATAATTTTTTGCACCGTTATAGCGTATTTATTGGAGAAAGCATGGAAGAACAGTGAATTCCCTCTTTCACAGCATCCCCTCAACTGATGAGAAACCAGTCTGTCAAATTCCTTCCCCAGTTTAATATTTCCATCTTTCCATTCTTAGGAAGTAGAGAGTCTTCTACAGACACTGCTGTGTGCCTTGGATGAGAAACAGGCCAGGTAACCAAAGTGTGCTTTTGTGAGAGCATTGTCCTTCTGATTTACACCATGCCTGTGGGGTGGGGTAATGCTTGTGGCTTGAACGTGTGCATTGAGATCTGTATGAACAAAAGAATCCTGTATTTCTATCCCTTTGTCATATAACAGCATTTTTTAAATGGTTAGGTGCCACACTATTGAATTTGGTGGGTTTTTTCTTTTTCTGTTTCTTGTTTTTCCCTCTGAGCAGGAAAAAAAATTCTTCCTCTTTATTCCTGTCCTGCAGAGCTCTGGATGCTCGCTCTTGGAGGGCCTGCTTGAGCTGCTGCCTCAAGCTGCACGAGAGGGTCTGCAAGTACTCAAAGTGGTTCATGATTCCTGTCACTACTGCCACGCTGACTGCGAAGGTTGCCAGGCTTCAGCCCGCAGCCGTGAGTACCGAGAAACCATTCATGGGTTGGTGTGAGCAAGCTGTCTAGAAGGGTTCCAGAAATGGCACAGCAAACTGGCTTTAGATCCTATCCCATCTCAATCTGGAGAATTTAATACTCGATATCAACCAAGATTGCGGTACTTTCAGAAAGCTGTGAAATCGTTTAATGATTTTGAGCCATTGGCTGTCACGGGTTTTGGTTTATGTCTGGGGTTTTTTCCCTTTATTGTATGTTGTCTTTACTGCCTGGAATAAATGTTCTTAAGCACAAACTATTGGTAAGCATTTTGTTTTCCCAGCCTCCCTCTGTCCTTTATTCAAGTAGTGGTGGGTCTCTGCTGCTGGGCGTGGTTGTGCTTTGGATGCATTTGCACCATCTCTTTTAGAAATATTACTTTAAATCAGTTCTAAGTTGCTCTCCTGCTTGAACTGTTCATATTTTTTTTTCCTTCTGCTGTGTGTGCGACAGGTTCCAAGAGATGCTGTGCAGGAAGTTCCAGTGGTAGAAGTATTCCTTAAAGCTCTGACAGACACTCGAACCTGGTTCAGAAATGTTTTAAACCAGAAATTATTGAAAGAATACCTGGAGCATGTGGCGTTCTCTTTTCACTGGGAACTTCGGGTTTGTCATCTTCTAATAACGGGAATCAAAAGCTGTTTTAGCATAGAGCCTTTAGTCTAATGGCTCTTGCTGGGAGCCATAGCTGCTGTGGCTGGGTGAGGAACGAGACGGGCGGTGCAGACTACAAGCTGAGAAGCTGCGTTTGAACCCCTGTTGGGCTGGAGAGCAAAGGGCCATCGCTGCTGCTGCTCAGCTCCCCTTAGTTCTCCTTTTTCTCGGCTGTTGGGGTGCATTGCTGGGGTGAGGAGCTGCCCCTTGGTGTTTCGCTGGGGCTGTTGTCTTGCTCCCGCTGTGTGTCCTTCAGGCTTCCAGCGGGGAAAGCAGAGAGCAACCCCCTCCAGTCTGACCCGCTCTGCTCCCTGCCCTCCCTGGGACAGCTTCCAGCGTCAAGGTGGAAGCGCTTCATCCACGTCTCCTTTAGCAATTTGGACATTTTGACACTGTTTAGGCTTAGAAGCTGCCTTTTGCAGCTCTGGGAGTGCTCTTTTTCCTTTGGATGGAAACATCTGAAAGGACTGTGGGGTGGGGGGCCTCTCAGTTCTTTTAATTTCTGTATTGGGAAGTTAAATCTCAGCACTTAGTGTTTTGGGTTCGTATGCTTCTCACCTGCAGGCCTGGAATGAATTTGTGAAGATCAGCTTTCCAGATGAGCGCTTCACTGAGAGGTGGAAGAAGACCTTACTTACAGATCTGGAGAGAAGGATTCAGGAGGTAGGGGGACTGCAGGTTCGCTGCTGTACACCATGTTCTGGCAGTCCAAAAATTGGCTGTGAAACCGCACCATGCTGAGTTCTGGGCATCAGAGGCTCCAGGAGCCTGCTGGCCTGGCTGCAGTGCCTGCTCTGCTTTAAAGGAAGCTGCACATTCGGGGTGATTACCACCCCTATAGTTTTAAGAAAAAGAGGGTGTGAACTGAGCACCCAAGGACTCGCAGAAGCACAGCTGGCACTTGCCTCTTTCTGTTTCTTGTGCAGAAGTTGTGTTGTCCAGGCTCCCGAACGCACACACTGTGTAGGTCCCTTCTAAACTGAACCTGTGTATCTCCTCATCTCCTTTCCATATCAGCTGCAAAATTCTTTAGGCCATTGATTTTCATGGTGTAATCGGGAAACAGATATCTACTGGTGGAAGTTTGGCTTGGAGAGATGCATATTAAGTAATCATACATTTTAGGCAGAAACAATCTAAAAGATTTTCCAAGTATTTATTTTTCATCTCTCTTCCAGACTCTAATAAATGAGCTGATGGCTCCACGAGGAAAATTACTTTGTGTTTTTTTACTTAGTTCCTTTTCTTGTATTAATAGCAGCACTCCATGCTTTCAGAAGAAACACTGGGAAATGTAACTTGGTGAGAAATCTCCCTTTTGCCCTATAGGAGCCTCCAGTTAACCAAATCTTAGTCTACTGCTGCCAGCACAACCGATTTGCAGAGCTTGACTCTTCCATCGACTGGTGTTTCTCTAATTGTGCCACAGAGGCTGTAACTGCGGCTTGCCAGGTATTGTATTTTCCCTCAAGGTAGGAAAATTCAGATTTCCTGTTGCATAGAAATGCTGTTGCGTAGCGTAGGGGTGTGTGTTCTGGTGGAGGGGGAATTGCATGTTCAGGCTCTCATTGCTTGTGTTGCTGTGGATTAAGTTTGTTAAACCAACAGAAATATTGACGAGAAATCAGGAGATGAGGATTCACTTGTATAAAGGATCCATGAAAAACACTTGTAATGCTTTTGCCATCGTGGCTTCTGGTGTCAGTCGTGTTATCCGGCTCTTTTGGCACGTGCCTCGGCACTGGAGTGTGACTCCTTGACGTCAGCGCCTGGTCCTGAGACAGAGATGCCCGCAGTGTCCTCCAAGCACCGACGCATTCCTCTCTGTCTTGTTTGCCTTGTGCAGATGGAGAGCGGCATCCTCGAGAGGATCTCTTCCTACAACTTGGACCGGTTCAGCCAGCTGGTATCAAAGATTATTGTGAAGTCGTGGCCAGTGGAGAGCGGGCAGTCTGAGGACGATTTTGATGAGAACTTGCGCCACGTGCTTACGTGGCCCGACATCAAATATATCTTCAGCTTTAATGGTATGTGTCAGTTATGTTTTTAGGAGTCTAGGAAAAGCTGTTCTCTGCCCTGCTACTCCCACTTTGCACAGCAGCAAACAAATGCAAAGCTCTTGGTTTATTCCCTGTCTCGAAGCTCGAGGTATCAGCCTGGCTGAGGAAGAGGGAGTTGGTGTTGGGCTAGTCCCCTGCAGCCCGTCAGGACTGGCACTGGGCTGCTGAACCTGTAGATCGAGTGGATTTGTAGAATGTAACTTTTTCTCTGAAGTTCTAATTGATTGAGACACAAAAATGCAGAAATGTATGTCATGTGGATGGATCAAAATGGCTCGTGTTTCCTCGCCAGGTTTGGGGCGTGGGCTCTCCACGGGCAGGTTTCTGAATCGCTCTCCTGACATCCTGGCTGCTTCTGTTCAGAGAAACCTGGGGGGTTGGAGGGAGGTGTGGTGAGTTCACAGGCTTTTGGGCAGGGATTTGGATGAGAAATGGAAGGACTCTGGATCACGACACTGAACAGTTCTTGGCTGTGCCTGGTTTTTGTGAAGCAGGGCTGATCCTGGTTCTACACGGTTTGTTTCTGCAACAGGAATAAACACACAGCTCCTGGAAAAACTCACCGATGAAGCCAAGGATGTAATGGCCACTGCAGACTCTGTGTTCACGAGTGTCACCGATGACATCCAGGAAGGGCGTATCCGTGTGAAACATCTGGAAGAGATTTTCCAGCATGAGAATCAGTTCATCTGTATCTGGGAGATAAGTAAGGGCTCCATTCCCGGGCGGCCTCTCTGCAGGGCTGGATGGCCGCTCTGGTCCCTGCCCCAGTGGTCAGTGGTGCTAATTGGGTGCTTCTCCAGTTAGCAGGGCTGCCCTTGTCTCTGTCCTTTATCTGGAGCTCCCAGCTCTGGTTTGTGGTGTTTGGGACTCTGCAAATCCCAGCCTGAGTTGGGGGTGCAGGGGGTGAGACGTGTCTGCCTTCTGACTACAGATGAGTTTCCTTTCAGAGCACCAGCAACTGTTACGTGAAGAGAGAGAACTGCTCCAGAGAGAACTGAAAGAATTGCTCCAGAGGAGGCAAGAAGAAGTGACACTTCTCAGAAAAGAGAAAAAAGCAATAGGAACCTTTCTGAGCATGTGCAGGAAGGTGCAGGCATCAGTGAAAGGTAGTGTTTGGGGGGGGGCAATTGGAAAGTGACAACTCCAGGGAACATAATGTTCTTTGGAAATGGCTGGGCTTTGTAAACAGGTTTGATTCTAAACCACAGCAAGGATGAGGAGGGTGGGGGAAGTAAACCTAGAGCCCCTGAGGGATCAAACGAGCGCTTATGCATCCAGTGATACTTGTAGGGTTCTACATGCCCAGCAGCATTTTGCCTTGTGGTGGATTAGATGAAGCAAGCTGGACACAGGCTAGACTTCTGATCTGTCTCTGACCTCTCTCTCTGTTTTAAAGTGGATGTAGGTGAACTGGAATTTCAATACTCAGAAGATCTTTCCTCAAAAAGACTAAATACAGTTGTGAACGTGAGAGAGAGACCTCTACGGACCTACTACAGCTTGAGCCCACAGCTGAAAGAATTTGCCCAGAAAATGCATTCTTTTAAGGATAGCCTGATCTTCCAGCAGTTTTGGGAGGAAGCAGCACAGAACGAAGCAGAGGACTGGGAAAGTGTAGAGCTGTTGGAAAGTTTGGAAGAGCTGGAGGAGGACAGTATTCCTGTATTGGACCTCGAGGATGTTTTCAGCAGTCTAATCTCTCCTTGTTTTGCGAGCTATGAGAAGTTGTATGATGATCTCAGATCTGGAAATCTCACGCTTTCTGCAGTTGATACAATTTTTCAGGAATTCACAAATCAACCTGAAGATATCAAACCTGAACTGAATACCATATGTGAGCTTAGACCTGGGGAGGACAGAGGCTGGGTTGATCAGCGAGTTCAGCAGATCCAGCAATACCACGAAATGCATTTAACTCTTGATGCTGCAAGGATCATTGCCAATGTCAAAGAGAGTTTAAACCTCCGTGGTGACTTCAGTATCCTGGAAAACTTGTTGGACATAGTAAGTATCCACTTCTTCTGCTCCGTACTGTCAGGGTGTTGGCTAGATAGCTTGAGTAGATCTGAACCTTCCCACGAGTCTGTCCCAGTCTGGCAAGAGCCATTCCCTGCCCCCAAATGCTTATTGGAGATAAAAATGAAGTGTTCAAACAAAATGCCTTGGTGAAATCTTTCCTAAAAGAGAGATGGTATTCTTCTGTTTGGGAGAGGACTGGAGGATGGGTTGTTTCCCGTTTCCAGACTGAACGGTTGTTTGCACCGCTTGCTTTGCAGACAGAAAAGCTCGAATCGTACAAGACCCAAAAGCTGGATTCCATCAGCCTGGAGCTCATGAATGCCAAGACACTGCTGCAGGGGATCACTGTGACCCGCCGTGGGTGTCTGAGGGAGCTGGCCCAGCAGAAGGAGTTTGTCTGCTGGGTCAGAGAGGCACTGAAAGGTACGTGCTGCTCGCCCGGGAATTGGGCAGATAGTACAGGAAGGGATGCTGGTCTGGGGGGTGCAGGAGGAATGGATTTCGGTGTGGAGAGTGCTATGAAATAGTCACTTTAAACATGCTCATGCCACTGTAGTCTCATGCAGCACACGGTAGCTACCCTGCGGCATAGCTGGGCTCAGGCTGAAGGGCTGCAATACCTGCCACCGTTCAGTTCAGACGGTTATTTAAGAGAACAGAGGCCATCCAGTCAACAGGATGGCAGCAGTCTGGTTAGTTGTGTGTCTGCCAGCCCAGTTGTCCTGCCTGCACAGAGGCACACGTGCTTCGTACTGCTTCCGTCCTGGGGGCAATCTGCTGCTTGGGGCAACGTGGAGGAAAGCCAGGGCCAAGGATGTTGCTGATGTGGACAAATCGTGAAGTTGCTGGTGGGTGGGTGGGGGGAAGTTGCCCAGGAGCTGCTGTTCAAGGCATTCTTTCTGCATTTTCTGTAGAAGGTGGAGATGTGGAATTGCATTAAAGCCGCCTCATTTCTTGTTCATTCGTGTGTTTATCTCGTTGAAGATATGAATGAGCTGAAGGTATTTGTAGACCTGGCGTCCATCTCTGCTGGGGAGAATGACATGGATGTGGGCCGCGTGGCGTGTTTCCACGACGCTATGCATGGCTACTCTTCCCTGCTCTACGAGCTCAGGCAGGAGTCAGGGTTTGAGGACTTCATGGGCTGCTTGAAGAAGCTGTGGCGAGCCCTGGACAGTGATGAGAATCTTCCCAAGAAACTGGTGAGTTCTGCTGGAGCAGGTCCCCTCTGCATCCTCTTGCGTTTCTGCCTTCCGAGAGTGGCTGGGAGATTGACTGCACAGGGCATGCTGCATGGGTGTGGGGACATCACAGCAGCTCTTGTTATTGGAAAAAAAAAGATTTTATGTTTCTCTGGCACAAATATTTAACTGCAGCAACTGTAACTGGTATAGCACAGGTTTCTCCAGAGCTCTGCTGCTGAGGCTCTCAATGTGGTACGGTGTGGCCTCGCTCTTGCAGGAGTTTAAATGAGGATGCAGAAGAGGTGGCTGGGAGCTGTTTCATTCTTTGCAGCAGGGCATGTTTCTATAGCAAGAGGCGTTGAAGCACTGTGGGCTCTGTTCAGCCTCCCGTGGTGCTGGTAAAGAAGAGCTGTGCAGAAAGATGGGGCTGTGGCCCATAGCCAGTCCCTTCTTCCTCCCCCATCCTGAAACTCTTGTGCCAGCCCAAGCTGTTTGTCCTGAGGACAGATGTAATCCTGGAAAGAAGTGCTAGCTCAGAGTGATGAGGGCAGTGCTGTCTTCTCTTCCCACAGCGTGCTTCAGCTCAGCACTTGGAGTGGCTGAAGACGGTGAAGGAGAGCCATGGGTCTGTGGAGCTGTCGTCACTGTCCCTGGCAGCTGCCATCAACAGCAGAGGAATCTACGTTCTCAGAGCACCGGCTGATGGCCAGAAGGTGAGGCTGCCTGGCTCTCCCTCCCCTCCTGCAGACAACACCGCTGGCATGTCGGTGACTGCCAGAAAGATGCTGTAGCTTTCCTCCCGCTCTGCACGGTTCCTTTTGGGGGCTGCTGGGTGCTCCCCTCGCTGGGCATAGCGATACCTCGGGAGCAGAGCTGCCGTGCACCTTGGTGCTAACGACTTCTTCTCTGGCAGGTTTCTTTGGACAGTGTCCTGTGCTTCACCCTCCCAGGGAGCTCTGGGGATAACAAGGCGTCATGGAAATACTCTCTGGCAGAGCTCCGTGAACTGCAGAACAAACTGATGCTCATGTCGGCAAAGGGAGAGCAAGGCTTGGAGGTGGAGAAGTTCTCTGAGGTCAGATTTCAAGCCCAATGGGATCTTGAGACTGCGGTTGGATGTTGCCTTGAATATCAGCTTTTAAGACTGGTTTACTGCTGAGTTGCTGGGGATGAATGGTAGGAGGCAGATGGATGTTCCTGCTGCTTTGGTTCCCGGTTAAGGTGGAACTAAGCTGGAGGCTGGACAGTGGACCCTCAGCCTCTGGCTGCGCTGGGGATGCTCCTGGCCGGGGGGGTTGCTCTGCTTTTGTAGCAAGCTGAGGATTCTGTACTGGCTTCCTGGGGATACTGCTGTTAAAAAAGCCACAGAGTCCCTTGTTGCTGCACAAAGCCTTGGGACCAAAGCCTTTATTTTTGCTGAAAGTCTTCCCTGTGGTTTCATGACTGGGACTTGTCTTGGTAAATCAGCTTAGTTTTGTTCTCTCTCTGTCCTCACACAGATCTTTTCCAATGTCCAAAGACTGGCACAGGCCTTCATAGACCTTTATTCAGCTGGAAACATGCTCTTCCGCTCCTGGCTTGCCCATGTGTACTGCTCACCCCAAAAGGAATCCTGTGTTCTTGTAGACTTCTCTTTGGGACTGATCCCAGTGCTGGAGGGGCAGGGAGATATGGCAGCTGTGCTCCCAGGCCTCTGCAAGACGATGGAGAGTTTCCTGGAGAGTTGGAAAAGCTTCATGTATGAAAAAAGACTCCAGCATTTCTACCTGAACTACTACACAGCTGAGCAGCTGGTCTATCTGTGCACAGAGCTGGGGCAGGGGACGCCCAGCCAGGACGCCCTGATGATGCTTTCGTTCCTAAAACACAACTGCACCACGGAGGATGTCCTCAAAGCCTCCGGGAGTGACGTGCCTCCCAGCTCAGGGGAGGCTGTTTCTGACTTCCAAGTGATGCTGGATGGGGAGAAGGATCTCACCACCCAGCTGGAGTGCATCTGGGAGTGTTACATGAGCAACATGGGCTCCTTCCTTCCCAGCTGCCTGGATATCGACACGCTTGGTGCGTGGCTGAAGAACCTGGCCAGCGGGGAGAGCGAGCGTGTCGCACGAGACTTCCCCCAGGATCTCCTGTCTGTTGGTCAGCCCAACCTCATCACATGCCCTCGCGCTGAGGTGCTCACCTCTGCTCTGGCCATTTACATGAACAGCCCCCGCCAGCCCCTTCCCACTTTCGACGAAGTTCTCCTGTGCACTCCTCAGACCACTGCTGAGCAAGTGGGGCTCTTCCTCAGGAGGTGCCTCATTCCCTGCAGCGGAGGAGAGAAGATTTACACCATGCTGTACGCGGACGAGCTGAGTTACGATGTCAGCTGCCGAGCAGAGGAGCTGTTCCAGCACCTGCAGCACTACAACAGCACCTATCGCCTGGTCATTCTGTGCAACTGCGAGAGGGAGCACAGCTACATCCCCTCCGTCTTCAGCCAGTACAAGGTGCACATGATACCCCAGAGGCCCCTCGCTGAAATCCAGCGCTACCTCCAGCACCACTACCGGGTCGCTCAGCCTTCGAGCGCAGCTGCTTCTGTGTTCAAGGACAACATGTGTGTTGGGATCGTCTCCTCCAAAAGAGCCGGCATGGGTAAGATGTTGCGTGCATGTGTTGAAAACCAGAGCGGGGTTCCCCTTGCCAGGATTTCTGCCCCAGTTGCAGGCATCTAATCAAAAAGGATGATTCAGACCCCAGTCAGGGGAGGGAGGTGAGAGCTGTAAGGACGGCTCGTCTTGTCCTGAGACGGGCATCTCTGGAGGTGGTTCATCTCCCTCATCTGACACCTGTCTCTCTACTGACACATAATTAACGTGACTCGATGGCTCATGCTGGGGAAGATGAATCTAACCTGAGGTTAAAATATGCCTGCAGGAGAGTGTATGTGGGGTGAGATGAGGGTTGTAAAGCCTGTCTGGTTTTCTTGCCTAGGAAATGACTGTTGGCTGTCTCTTAATGCAAAAAACCAGAGGGCATGAAGTGAAACTGGGCGTCAGGCTGAAAAGCAAACAGAAGAAGGAGGTTCTTCAAACAGTGCTTAGTTAAACTGTGGATCCCAAAGCTTTGCACAGGCTTAAAAAGTGATTAGTCATGAGGGGAGCATCTGTCAAGGGCTGTTAAACACAGATGCTATCCCTGACATCGGAGCTGTGAATCGCTGAAAAAACACTGTGCAAGAGTTGCTGTGTCAGCTGTGTTCTTACCCCCTCCGTTAGCTGTTGCCACCTGTTAGGAGCTGGTAGTCCAGCGTGTGCTTTGACTGTCCAGCTGTGCGTGTGTCTGGTGTAAACTGAGAGTCTGAAGCACCTCTAGTGTGTGCACGTAGCAGCAGCATCCGACCTGGCTCTTTCCTTGCACCAGCTGCTCCTGGGCTCTGGTACAGTACCAGCCCAAGGGAAAGGTTGGGCTCAAAAGGAAAAGTGTGCTACGTTATTTTCCAGGGATTAGCAAGAAAATCCAGAAGAGTTTCAGTAACAAATGACCTTAATATGATGGACTCGATATTGATGGCTTTAATTCTTTGGGTGTTCTTTATGATAACAGGGAAATCTCTGTATGTGAAGAGGCTGCACGAGAGACTGCAAGAAGAGCAGCCGGACTGTACAAAACTGCTGAAAACCATCAGACTGATTGAGCCACAAGTGGATGAAGATAAAGTGGTAAAATCTCTTCTGCCTTTTCTGAAGAGAAAACTCCAGACAGAGCCCATGATATTCCATCTGGATATCACCTCTTCAGTAAGTACATTCCTCCCACAGGTGCCTCGTCCTAGAAGGATCCTTGCAGAAGTTGTTTCTTTGAAGGTTTTCTTTCTTAGTAAGCCATTTCCCTAGGATGTGTTTTCCAATCGTTGCTTAAGTACATAACAAAGAATTCTGTACCATCAAGGAGGCTGAACTCTGGAACAGGTTGCTCAGAGAAGCTGTAGTCTTCAGCCTTGGAGATACTAAAACCTGGCTGGACGTGGTCTTGGGCAACGTGCTCTGGCTGAGCCTGCTCTGAGCAGGGGCTGGGCAAGGTGCTCTCCAGACATCCTCTCACCCCTCCACTCTATGATCCTGTGAAGTTATGGTGAGTGGACAAAGAGGAACTGCATCTGTGTCTTGTCTTGTGACAGGTACAGAGTGGGATTGCAGAGTTCCTGTTCAAGCTGTTGGTTTTGCAGTATCTGACAGATAATAACGGAAACATGTGGCTGCGACAGAAGTGCCATCTGTATGTCATCGAAATCCTGGAGGTATCACCAGTGCCAAAGAAAGCAGCGAGACATGTATGTACACAGCAGTTCCTCATTTCTTGGAATTCCTCAGTCATTTTGCATGTGAGTTGTAGAGACTGTAACCAAACGTAGCGTAGGAATTCCCTGTTGGTGTCAGGGTGTGCTGAGCATCTCCATGACAAAGTGGTGTCCCTGATGTTGCAGAGTGACACCGAACTAGATGGTNATTCTTCATTTCTTGGAATTTCTGTCATTTTGTACGTTTCTATACAGCTGCACGTGAGTTGTAGAGACTGTAACCAAACATAGCGTAAGGATTGGTGTCAGGGTGTGCTGAGCATCTCCATGGCAAAGTGGTGTCCCTGGTGTTGCACAGTGACACTGAACTAGATGGTAAATGGCACCTGTTGTGGCTTTCTTTGGCTGGTAATTTCTGAAGCCCTGTTAGCCCAAGCCTCACAGGCCCTGCTGTAATGTAGGAAATGAAAAATGCAAAATCTGATCTTCCTTGTGTTACTTTGCGTGTTTGAAAGTGCTCCAATATTTATATGCGGCTGTAAGAACAGAGTGTAGAAGTGACAGGGAAAAATTTAGGGTTTAGTTTTCTTTGAGGTAGCGCTAAGAAGGGGCTGGAGGTGAGAACGGACCGATGTCACGGGAGGGGCCCTGTAGGAGGAAATAGGATAAATTGTTGTGATGCCCTTTAAGGGGGAAAAGTGATGTGCAGGGGCAAAGAGCCACGGCTGAGTAGGCTAGCTGCTGTTATTCCGTTAGGTCTGTGATTTTAGGCCAAAATAGTGCAAGAACAGCTTAAATAAACTGAAGAAGGTTAGGGCTGCAGCTTTGTGATGACATCTTTTATTTTCCTTTCCTCCAGATGTCAGTGAGAGAGAAATATAATTTCTTTGATGTGTTCCCCAAAGTAACGTGCAAGTCTCCCAAGGAAGTACTAGAAATGGAGACGCTTGGGAAGCAGTCTGGGGATGTTTCAGACCCAGGGATGGACGAGGAGGAATTTTGCAACGAGGCTTTCCAGAGACCTTTCCAGTATCTGAAGAGATTTGACCGGGGGTACAATCTGGACACGTTCTGTTACAAGGCGCACTCTGTGGAAGGGAACCCGGCAGAATGCCTGCAGCAGCTCCTCCTGCACTGCGGGATCGCAGACCCCTCCTGGTCAGAACTCCGAAACTTCACGTGGTTCCTCAATGTTCAGCTGAGAGACTGTGAAGCCTCCGTCTTTTGCAACCCTGACTTTGTCCAGGACACTTTGCGGGGTTTCAAAAACTTTGTCGTTAACTTCATGATTTTAATGGCGAGAGATTTCGCAACACCCTCCCTCCACATTTCCGATCAGAGTTCAGGAAGGCAGTCCTACAACCTGGAGAACGTCGCTGAAGATGATCTTCTTCCTTTCCGCATTCGGAAGAGGTGGGAGTCTGAGCCTCATCCTTATTTGTTTTTCAATGAAGATCGTGTGTCCATGACATTCATTGGTTTTCACTTTCGGATCAATGGCGACCGTGGTGTTGATGCCATTAATCCTTTGAATGGCAAGATTATCAAGAAAAATGTCATGACTTCAGGGCTGTACAGTGGCTTGTTACTCCAGAGAGTTCCCTTCAATGTTGCGTTTGATCAGCTGCCTCGCCATGAGAAGCTAGAGAGGCTCTGCATGGTTTTGGGAATCTCCTGGGTAGTGGATCCCGATGAGACGTACGAGCTCACAACAGATAATGTGCTGAAAATGTTGGCTATCGAGATGCGATTCAGATGCAACATCCCAGTTGTCATCATGGGAGAAACAGGCTGCGGGAAGACCAGACTCATAAGGTTTCTGTGCCAGTTACGCAGAAGCTATGTGCAGGTAGAGAACATGAAGCTCGTGAAAGTTCACGGAGGTACTACTGCGGAGGTGATTTATGCCAGGATCAAAGAAGCAGAAGCCCTTGCGAAAACCAATAAGGAGCAGCACGGGTTGGACACAGTCCTCTTTTTCGATGAAGCCAACACCACAGAGGCTGTAAGCAGCATCAAAGAAGTTCTGTGTGACCACACGGTGCAGGGTGAGCCACTGGCCTCTTGCTCTGGCTTGAAGATCATCGCAGCCTGCAACCCTTACCGAAAGCACACACCAAAGATGATTCAACGCTTGGAATTAGCTGGGTTGGGCTACCGCGTTAAAGCAGATGAGACAAGGGATAAGCTTGGATCCATTCCACTGAGACAGCTGGTATACCGCGTCCACGCGCTCCCACCCAGCATGATCCCCTTAGTGTGGGATTTTGGGCAGCTGAACAACTTAACGGAGAAAATGTACATCCAGCAGATCGTCCAGAGAGTTGCGGAACACGTCCCAATGCAGCAGGTTGAAGCAGAGGTAATCACAGAAGTGCTTTTTGCTTCCCAGCAGTACATGCGGCAGAGGGACGATGAGTGCAGCTTTGTCAGCCTGCGGGATGTGGAACGCTGCATGGAAGTTTTCAAGTGGTTTCACAAGCGCAGTAAGCTGCTGCTGAGAGAACTGGAGAAGTACCTCGCCGAGAAGAGAGCTCCAAAGAGCACCGTCGAGAGAAACAACATTATCTGGTCCTTGGTGCTGGCAGTTGGGGTCTGCTATCATGCGTCCTTGGAAAAGAAGGAGGCATATAGGAGTGCCATCAGCCAGGTCCTTCCAAAACCTTATGATGCCCAGAAAAAGATTTTGGAAGAAATCTCCCTGATGCAGGACTTATTCCTGAGTGGTGTGCACCTCCGAGATACCATAGCAAGAAACTTGGCCTTGAAGGAAAATGTCTTTATGATGGTCATCTGCATTGAGCTGAAGATCCCTCTCTTTCTTGTTGGGAAGCCTGGGAGCTCCAAATCCCTTGCGAAAACCATTGTGGCCGATGCTATGCAGGGCCAAGCAGCTCACTCGGATCTGTTCAAGGACCTGAAGCAGATCCATCTGGTGTCTTTCCAGTGCAGCCCTCTGTCCACGCCGGAGGGAATCATAGGCACCTTCAAGCACTGTGCTCGATTCCAGGAAGGCAAGAACTTGGAGGAGTATGTCTCTGTGGTGGTTTTGGATGAGATCGGGCTGGCAGAAGACTCTCCCAAAATGCCCTTGAAGACTCTGCATCCTCTTTTGGAAGATGGCTGCATAGACGATGTCCCTCTTCCTCACAAAAAGGTTGGCTTCATCGGGATTTCCAACTGGGCTTTGGATCCTGCTAAAATGAATCGAGGCATCTTTGTCTCGCGTGGTGACCCCAGTAAAGAGGAGCTCATAGAAAGCGCCAAGGGGATTTGTTGCTCGGCACGAGGGGCTTTGCAGAAGATTGAACAGTATTTTTGTCACTTTGCAGACGCATATGAGAATATTTGCAAGGCCCAAGACAGGGAGTTCTTTGGTCTGCGTGACTACTACAGCCTCATAAAGATGTTTTTTGCCTTGGCTAAGAGCTCTAAAAGTGAGCCGACACCTCAAGACATAGCTGCAGTTGTTCTTCGTAACTTTGGTGGCAAAGATGATCTCAATGCCTTGGAAATATTCACCTCACAGTTACCAGAAAAAGGAGAAATAAGTGCTCGTGATATCAGTAGAATTGAGCTGGTACGACAAAACATTTACAGCGGCGGTGAGGATGGTGATTGCAGGTACCTGCTTGTGTTGACTGAGAATTATGCAGCACTGCAGATCCTCC
>VZTO01003744.1:98650-149157 GCA_013400615.1 Syrrhaptes paradoxus
GCCAAGGGGATTTGTTGCTCGGCACGAGGGGCTTTGCAGAAGATTGAACAGTATTTTTGTCACTTTGCAGACGCATATGAGAATATTTGCAAGGCCCAAGACAGGGAGTTCTTTGGTCTGCGTGACTACTACAGCCTCATAAAGATGTTTTTTGCCTTGGCTAAGAGCTCTAAAAGTGAGCCGACACCTCAAGACATAGCTGCAGTTGTTCTTCGTAACTTTGGTGGCAAAGATGATCTCAATGCCTTGGAAATATTCACCTCACAGTTACCAGAAAAAGGAGAAATAAGTGCTCGTGATATCAGTAGAATTGAGCTGGTACGACAAAACATTTACAGCGGCGGTGAGGATGGTGATTGCAGGTACCTGCTTGTGTTGACTGAGAATTATGCAGCACTGCAGATCCTCCAGCAGACTTTTTTTACTGCCCGGCAACAGCCAGAAATTATCTTTGGGTCCAGTTTCCCTAAGGACCAGGAGTACACCCAGATATGCAGGAACATCAACCGTGTGAAGGTCTGCATGGAAACCGGCCAGATGGTTGTACTCCTCAACTTGCAGAACCTTTACGAAAGCCTCTACGATGCCCTCAATCAATACTACGTGTACCTCGCTGGCCAGAAGTACGTTGACTTGGGGCTGGGCACCCACCGGGTGAAGTGTCGGGTGCACCCCAAGTTCCGTTTGATAGTCATCGAGGAGAAGGACGTGGTGTACAAGCACTTTCCCATCCCGCTGATCAACAGGCTGGAGAAGCACTACCTGGATATCAGCACGGTCCTGGACAAGGGGCAGAGAGAAACGGTGAAGGAGCTGAAGAAGTGGGTGAGGGACTTCACTGCGGCCAACGCAGAAGAGCACTTCATCGGCAAGCAGAAGTACAGCCCTTCCGACGTGTTTGTGGGCTACCACTCCGACACCTGCGCCTCGGTGGTCCTGCAGACCACGGAGAGGCTGAAACCAGCCTGTCCTCCCGGCGAGCTCCTGTCCCGCGTGAAGAAGGAAGCCCAGCTGGCACTGCTGAACTGTGCCACCCCCGACGCCGTCATCCGCCTCGGCGGCCCCGTGGGCTTGTTCATGGCAGGTTCTCTGGCTGATATATACTTCAAGCAGCAGCAGCACACGTCTTTTGCAGATTTCCTCCGAGCTCACGTCCGCGCTGGGTCTGGGTACCAGACGGTCTTCACGGAGGTGAGTATCTCGCAGCGTCCTCTGAACCCTCCCTCCCTGCGCTGGGGGTTTTGGTTTGTGCTGCTTGGGCTGCGTTACGGCCACACTGGAGTAAAGCTGGTGACAGCCTTGCCGCTCGGTGCCCAGATGTGCAGAGTGGATATCTCAGCTGGTGCGGTCTTGCATCCTGAAGAATCTAATACCTCCGCTGTGCCTGAAGCTCTAGTTGATGCTCGTTGGCAAGCGGGGTTTTCAGTGAGTTTGGGCAGCTGATGCATCTCTCTGCTTTGAAAGTAGCTCCGTCCCCGTGAACACAGCCAGCAAAGCAGGCTGCTGGCCCCCGTGCCACCTCTGGCAGCACCGAGAGCCGTTGTGTCCGGCTGCAGCAGCAGTCCTGGGTTTGTCTAACAGCCCGTGTTGACCGTTTGCCACTGTCCGGGCAAATAAATGGGTTTTGAGGTGCCGTCCGGCTCTGCAGCTCGTAGGAGCATGGATGAGTTGGTCTCTCCTACATTCCTGAGCAGAGAACACCCCTCCCTCTGGCACCCCCAGGTCACCACCTTCTCGAGGCTCCTCACCGGTGCCGACGCGGTTTGCCTGGAGAGGGAAGTGCGGGGAGCAGCCCAACGGCCTCAAATCCTGTTCCTCCAGCAGTTTGACACGGAGTACTCCTTCCTGAAGAGCATCCGGTGAGTCCGGGTTTGGTTATCCCACTCTGGGCGGGCTGTCGGCCGGGTGGAGGGTGTGTGGGAAGCACACACGGAGCGGGACCCCCAGCAAAGGGGGCAGGAGGCCAGGCTGTGCCGAGCGGGCGGCTGGCTCTGTGCAGGCTGCGGGAGCTCCATCGCGCTGGGATGGGTTTGAAGTGGTCCCATTGCTCTGGGCCGGGTGCTTTAATCTCTCCTGCCTGCAGCAGCCAAGGTGGAGGGACTACTACAGTCTTTAATGTGTTGTTTTCACATGTAGTGACTTCTTTGAAATCCCCTTTTTGCTCTTTAGGGATTTCCTTGATGCTACGTCAGGAAATAAAGTCCTTATAATTCAGACAGACTTTGAAGATGGCTCTCACAACGCCCAGCTCATCGCCTCCGCCAAGTAAGTGAAGCGTGAAGCGGTTCCCGTCTGGCTGTTCTGCTTGCTGACTCCTCAGCCCCGTCTGCTCGTTAGGGCTGTTTTGGGGATTTCAGAATCAGAAATGTGTAATCCTTTGTTTATTCTACAGTGGAATGGATCTAGAAGCACAACTTGTATTTCAAATAATAATTCGTAACCCGAGCAAATCGCTTGCGGCTGTTTGGGGGAAGAAACTCCCTCTCTAACAGAGGAAGGACTTGTGGCCCTGAGCTCGTCTGTCTTCGGTCTGTCAACAGCATTTTTTCCTTGTTGTAGATACACTGTAGTTAACGAGATCAACAAGGTGGACCTGGGAGAAGTCTCTGTCTTCGTTTACTTTATCATGAAGCTTTCGCGAGTGGAGGGAGGAACGTCCTACGTGGGATTCCACGGAGGTGGGTCTGAGCTTGTGCCGCTCCTCGCTGCTCTGCTGGCTTCAGGCAAACGGACCAGGGCAACGTTTCTCTTGTTCACCTTCCTCTTTAGTGATTAAAACCTGCAATCAGTGTGTCCTGTGGATTGTCAGAGCTGCTTCCCTCATGAACTGAATGTGAACAGAGCCCACAGGGACTGCGAGAGAATTCTTGGGAAGCTCTTCTAGGAGAGTGCTGCAGGCATGAAATCTTTTCCTTTTTTTTTGTCGCTCTGCCTTTAGGACTGTGGCGGTCAGTGCACATAGATGATCTCCGCAGATCCAAAGAGATGATCTCTGATATGACTGCGCTGCAGAACCTCACCATCAGCCAGATCTTCTGCGAGGATTCAGGGAGAGCCAAAGGTGGGCTGCGTGCTGGCTGTGCCAGCTGGTGGTGGTGACGTGCTGGTGGGGAAGAGGGGGGATGCAGTCCCAGTCTTCGTGCTGGTGGAGCCTTTGCTTTGGGCAGCATGTCTCCTGATTTTCCCTGCTCGGCTGTTGTTTTTTGTGGGGGATCACAACGTGGCTACCAACTTGTATTTTGTTTGTCGCTGCAACTCTGGGTCACCGAGTAAGTTCATTTGGTAGTTTTTCCCTTTTTCTTCTGACAAACGTGGTATTTGCACGGCTCAGCACCCTGAGCGCTCTGGCTCAGCTCGGGAGGCAGCAGATGCTGTGTGGCCGAGGCCGCTGGCCAGGAGCCGCTGCAGAGAATCTCTCACTTGTGTGAATGGAGATCTGGTCACCTAAACCTGCAGGAAGGTTAGAAAAGACTTTTTTTTTCCCCCCATCTCCATTTTTCTCATGCTTTTCCTTTCACCACACTGCCTTACAGGGCTCTGCTGGAGCTTAGTGCTTCAGCTCCAAGTGTCATAGCTCTTGGCAGCCACTGTAGCTGTGCTTAGAGGTGGATCTCAGCTGCTCACGCAGGTGATACTGGATCTCTGGCAGACAGTCTGCTGCCCTGGGATGCAGCTGCTGAATAAACCCTTACTGACTGATGCAGAAGCGTGCTGCTGCTTTCTAATAAAAATTCTGCACCATAGCTGCAGCTCTGCCTGTGGATACCAACGAACAGGAGAGAAACACGTTGGAGGCTGAAACACCGGTGCCAGAAGCAGAGCACCGTGAGGTCAGTTCAGAATGCATTTGTTTGCTTCTCAGGTGTCAGTGTGGCTCTCTGCTCTCTCATCCGTAGGTGCGACACACCTTTTGCATCCCCGTTCCCTTGACATCCATCAGGAATATTATTTGCATCAGGAGCGTTAACGATCAAACACAAATTTCTCCCCCTGCTGCCTGATCCAAACCAGCATCACTGAAGAAGGAAACCATACTGAGGAGTAGTAGTCATATCCTACTCCTAATTTTTATAAAGCAGATTTGAAAGCTTCTGTTGTCTTTCTGCACCCTGAAGCTGAGAATTGTGCCTCTGGGCCGGGTGCTGCAGCTGTCTGTGCTCTGGTTGCCGTGCGTGTTTGAAGCTCCACTGGAGCTGGCTGCAGCCACCTTGAGACCCCCTCACCTTCCCCTGACACCAGCTGGAGGATGTCCCGTGTGAGAGGGGCTACGTGTGGCTCCCTGGTGCCAAAGCACCTCCCCGGGAGGGAATATTTTCCCTGGTCATGTTCAGCATTTCCACTTTTTTCCCTGAATGCCTGAGTCCTCCCCTCTACAGGAATGCTATTGCAAATGCTGTGTGGCGTGCCAGTTGGAAAGGGCCGCACAAGTTGCACTGTGTGCTTGATAGCAAAAGAAGAACTTAAATCTGCAGCCTGCAATGAGAGGAAAACTGGGAGATGGGATGCAAGGGGTGCAGGCCCTTTCTAGAGAGCCCTACAGGTGCTTTAAGAGGGGTGTGTTACGGGCAAGGTGTAAAACTGAAGAGTAACGAACTTGTTTTCACGCTGTTCCTGGAAAGGGTGAAATTCTGGACACCACCGTACTCCTGAGGACCTGTGTACAAAGTGCTGTGGGGATGCTGCGGGACCAAAATGAAGATCTGAGTCGAAGCACAAAGCGAATTAAGATTCTCCTTGGCCTTCTGTCCAAAGAAGATAACTTGAAAGGTACGTGCTCCCTGGCTGCAGCAGGCAGTGTCCCTGGTGGCTGGTTTTTTCCCAGTTGGATAATTATTGAAACACTTGTAAAATGCTGTACTCGGGGTGATATTTAGATCCAATGCCAATAGGAGAGAAAATGCAGGTTCCCTGTTGTTTTCCAGCCTCTTTCCTGAAGATAACAAAGGCTCGTCTCTCCAACCTTTTGAAGAAGCAAGAAGAAAATTCTCTTTACCCCAAGAACTGGGTGCTTCGGGAGGCTTCCAACCTCAGTGCTCTCCAGGAGGCAGGCACCTTCAGGTGAGGACAGCAGCAATATCCTGTAACCTGCAGGCTTCCAAGAAAAGTCTGCAAATGGCAACGGTGCAGCAGAGGCAGCAGTTCTGAGGAATCTGAATATTTGCAGTGTCAGTCTCCAGGCTGTGTTGGGAACTCTCCGAAGGCAGTTCTGTCCTCTCCTGGCTCCTGAGGGAGGGGGACCTACAGCTGAATGGGCTGTACTGGGACAGGAATGCTTCAGTGCACAAGTGCTTTGAGAGGAGCTGTGGGATTACAGGCGAGCCACGAGTGAGAGGAGTGTAGGGTTTTTAGCTGGTGATGTTTTTTTTCCCCTTAAAGGGAGGATTAGGACTTTCCCACATGCAAATGTCAGCAGTTTTTCAGGACAGCCACCTCCTGAGTTGCTGACGTTGTTGCTCACCTGCCCTCTGGGTTTCTTGGTCTCTTTCTGCCCCCAAAGGCACACCCTGTGGAAGCGAGTCCAGAACGTGATCACTCCATTCCTGGCTCTCCTGATTGCTGTCATAGACAGAAATGGCAATCTGGAGCTGTTGGTCAGGCCGGCAGCTGAGTGGGTGACAAACCTCTGGATGTTCATCTTCAGTGATACAAAACTCCTGACTGTCCCTTACGGTGTGGGTAAGAACAGGTGAGCCACTGGAGAGAGCAGCAGGAGGGCTTGGCTGGCGGCACCGAGACCCGTCCCGTGCTGGCTTTAAATCCACGCAGGAGATTGACGTGGTTGGTGACTCCCCCGTGCTGTGCCGAAGGCAGCGGGGCAGTTCTCAGGGACTCTTGAAGTCTGTTCTTTCTACCTTCTCCCCAGTTCTCCTGGGCTTTGCTCTCTAGCTCTTGGCATGCTCACTCTTCTTACCCAGCCCTGGAAGCCGTTGCAGCCCTTTTGCCAGGGAACACTTACCGAGTCCTAACGCTAAGCAGTTGGCAGGATAGAGCTGTGTTAATTAGTCCTTCAGTTCTTTCCCCTTCCCTCATCCCCTTCTAGGGCTAATTTCTTGCTTTCTGCAGCTTCCTGCCTCTCTTCTCTGTGTTTCCCAGGCAAAAGCCCAGTGCATTAATGACCTTTTAATCTCCCAGCTCTCAGACAGAGATTATTCTGGTGCAGAACAACATGACGGTGTCTGCTGATGCTGGGAACGTGATGCCCTTCAGCTGGAGGATAAAGGAGTACTTGGATGACATGTGGCTGGAAGCTCAATACATCCAAAACACTGAAGGTGAGAGCCTGGACTGAGCTGGTGACACAGAGCATCTCCATCCACCTGCCCTGTAAACTCTGGCTTGTCACCACTGGGACCCTGGATCAGAATCCTTCTGCGCTCGTAGGAGCCAGCAGAGCTTCGTGCAGCTGCCTTTTCTTTGTGCTTCTTGCTGTTGGTCTTTCTCACACATTCTGTGCCCTTGTATTCAAAATGCTGTGGAAGTGCCAAGGTGAGAGTCCGTAAATACAGTGCTGGTGCCTGGGCTAAGGTCTGGCCCCAAGTCCCTCGTTAGAGCTCTGAATGAGGGGAGTGCTGGATGGTGGTGAATTGGGTGTCAGTCTCTTTAGGACAGAAGCTGTGTCAGACCCAGCCGCCTCCTAACATTCAGCTTTTCTCTGCGTTCTCATTTTCCAGACCAAGCTGAGAAGTTTGTGGATATCTTCCAGAAAACCGCACTGGGAAAATTTATCTCTGCTCTGGCTGAGGAGGACAGGCAGATGCTCTTCCAGTGCTATGTCACAGACTTTATTGTCTTGGCCATCGGTGTGTCCTCCCTAGAGGAGCTGCAGGTCAGTGTCTGGAGCGAGAGCTGGGAACCCTTGGGATGGAGAGAAGAGCGTGGTGCCTGTGAACATGCCCCTCTGTGTCGACCTTGCCTTCTCAGACAGAATCCCCTCTGAGACAGGCTGTAGCAGGGTAGCCACAAAGCAGATGCGCTTGACACTGAACAGCTGCTGAAATTGCTGAGACCTTACCCAGCAAAGGGCTTCCCCAGGAGCACCTGTAAAACTGACACGTCATTTAAGGCTGTTTCTGTAAAGGACTGATTCTCTTCTTTCAGATAATTTTTCCAGGATCTCCGGTATCAAATGAATTATAGAAGTTCTTTTTAAATTTTGATTTTAACTTTTTTCCTAAACTTTCAGTGTCTGCAAAGTGCGTTCTTATCCTGCATAAACGAATGGAAGGGAACATCTCTCAGAAGAGAGGAGACGGCGCCGTCCTTGCCCTGGGTTCACCTTGGATACGATCGGTTCAAGAGCCGGCTGCAGAACTTTTCTAGGATCCTGGCTGTACACCCCGGCGTGGTTCACTACCTTATCGGCCAGGAGGAACACAGAACACCACAGCCCGAGATGGTAGAGTCACCACGGGGCGTTTTGTGACCCTCAGCCCTAGCAGAGAGCTCTGTCTGCACTGACATAGCTTTTCAGTCTCCTCTTGATTTCAGCAGCAGTAGAGTGGGAAGCACGAGCTGTCAGGATCCCCAGTATCAGGGATGATCTGCTATGTTATCGTTGTTACTGGCAGGGTTTAAAACAGTTTGCCCTGTGTTTGCATCACTTAATAGCATGTGCTGACGATCCGAGCCACGAGCAGGAGAGTTCCAGAGCTTGAGATAATCAAGCAGAATGTTATTCAGTAGAACACATGCTGCAGCAAAGCGGGTGGAGAGTCCCAGGCTCATAAATAATTCTGAGATGCAGCTGCTGTGCTGTACTTACCCCTGTGTGTGTGTCTAGGTTTTAGATGTGCTGGCTGCCATGGTGTGTGCTGAAGAGCTGGAGAATCAAGTGCAGACAGCTCCTCTGGAGATCTGGCTGCAGAAAGTGACCAATCTTCGTATGCCCGTGGAATTTCTTTGTAAAGAGAAGGATGTACAGAGGAGTGGGAGTCGGTGCCGTCAGCTGCTGAAAGAACTCGAGTACGTACCATGGATCTGCTCATGATCCTGGCCTTTTGCCTTGCCGTTCATCAGAATATGAGTACAGGCTGAGGGCTGCTCTGCGGCTGCGTTTCTCAAAGACTTTACAAACTTTTCCAGGTTCCTGCTGGGCCCAGTTACACCTAGAACCAGACTTTTTTTTCCCCTTATCTTATGTAGCTTGTCCTTCTGAATCCGGCAGTATCACCCAGGGCAGTCCAGCTGGGTTCAGGGGTTATTTAAAACTCTCCTCGGGTTCCTGCTGACCAGCAGTGTCTTCCCACTTCCACGAGAAGGGGAACTTCATGGTGTCNATCCCAGGCGTAGGGAGACTGTGCGAGAAGGGGAACTTCATGGTGTCCGAGGCAGACAAGCCTAGAGAGCTGCCCGTTTCTCCCAGACCTTTAGTTTAACTCCGGTGAAGAAGGTGTAGTTAATTGTGATTATTTTTGCTTTATTGCTTCCTGTCACGTAGAAGTGAGAGGGTCTTTGCAGCGGTCTGATTCCGTGGCAGCGCTGTCTCCAGGACACTGTAAGCTCCCTGTAAGGAGCTGTCACCTGTTTTGTCCTTTTCGAAAAGCAGGACTGGTAACCAAGAGGGCAAGGCAAGAGGTTGCCTTGAGGTCATCTGCGTGACCTGATGCCACACGTCCATGCATGCTCTCAGCTCCTAGTTCCTCTTTCTGAAGTCATGCTTTCCTTCCCCCAGAGTCTGTTGGAACCGGGTGTTCTCCATGTCTCTGTTTGTCGAACACGTGTTGTTTGGCATCAACACGCTGATGCCAGAACTTGAGGATTTAGTGAAAAAATACACTTTGCTGCTTGCCAAGGTAAGCAAAGATGGGATCTTGCCTCTTCCCTGGTTGCTCCTGCTGATCATGGGAATTTTTGTCTCTAGTGTTAGAGCCGGGTCATGCAGCTTTGTCCTTTTCCTCTGCAGTGTTTCCAGCATGATTCAGACATGAAGACTCACCCAACTTTTGTTGCCGTGATGAAAGTTCTGTGTGAATGTAAGGAGGAAGTCAGCAACAGGCTCTACAGGTAGTGCCACTGAGACAAGTCGCGGGGTCCAGTAGGAACATTGCCAACGCTGCTGGCGTAATTCTGGGTGTAAGGCAGTGCTGCGTACATGTAAGGAAAGCCCAATGAAGAGCAATAACTTCTGGTTTATTCCGTGCCCTGAAGCTAAGCAGTTAGCCAGTAGGTCTTACGTTACCTCTTCTTGGTCTAGTTGCAGGTGAACATCTTATCAAAGGCATTGGGTGATCTGGCGTTGAAGCTGTTGTGTTCACTGCTGTCTCTGAATTGCAGGTACGGGCTGAAGGCATGTCCGATCTGCCTGGGAGAGCCGAAGGATCCCGTCTGCCTGCCTTGCTGCCACGTCTTCTGTCAGAAGTGCATCACCACGTGGCTAGTGCCCGCGCAGATGTGTTGCCCGTGCTGCAGAGCTGCCTTGGAGGATGTCAGTTTAGACGTCTCTGCGGAGCTCAGGTATCCCACCCTGTGCGAGGCGGAGGCGATGCAGCGGGGCCGGGGGTGGGAGGCGGTTCTGACTGGCACTGGCACCTCTGAAGTTCTCAACATGAGCAGAACGGGTGGAGGGAACTCTGCTCCGCTGCCCGGAACGGGTCCTGTCTGTTTTCTGTTTGTTTCAAAAGAAGGGAGGAAGTTGCCTTGGCCCTGTAAGAAAACTGTCGTTACAAAACTCTGCAAAGCTCCAGCACTGTCAGTGGCTGGATCAGGCGAGGGAACCACTTGCCACCCCGGGTTGCTTTGTAGTGGCTTAGCAAAAAACTCAGTAAATGTATCTGGCATCACATTGCCACTTGTCATCTCACTTGTCAATGCGATACAGCCTTTGCGGACAATGCTGCTGACGTGTTCCACAAATCCAGCCTTTTGGAAAGCTGGAAAATTTTGAAGTATCTCACCTTGCTGCCTTGCCTGTGTCTGCTTTGCTTTGTCCATTATTTAAGCGGTTCTGTATTCGAACGTTGTCCTAATGCTTTTTACCCTTCCGCAGAGATGCCATAGCGAGAAACGCCCTGTTCCGGCAGCGGTGCAATAATTTCTTCATAGATGTGGTCACTACCATGTGCTTCAAGGACAACGAACCCCCAGAGGCAGAGGTGATCCAAGAGCTCCTGAACCTGCTGTTTGTTCACAGGAGCCTCCTGCAAGGTTCAGGTGAGCTCCTTTCGTCCCCATGCTCAGCCTCATGGACCTGATGCTCTTGCCGTTCTCTCTCACCGGCTGAGCTTGTCTTTATCTCCCCAGATCGCCCTGCTATCTACACAAAATTTCTGTCCCCATTTAACGATGAAGTGGATGAAACTCCCGTTATCCGCTCGGTGATGCTGAAGCTCCTCTTGAAGTACAGGTGAGCGCAGCCAGACCATGGGTGGATGTTACCCTGGGGGGGGGATCCAGCGTTGTTTTTTCATGACCTCATCAAACCCATCTGATTGTTCTCCTCACTTCCAGGCCATTCACTGAGTTTGAATCACTGCAGGTGAAATTCAACCTGTGCCTTTGTGTTAGTCATGCAACTGGACTGGCTGGCATGTAGCTTGTGTGGAAGTATCTGACCAGTCTGTGCCAAGGTTTTACCTTCACCTAAATCTGTGCTGAGTGTGGGTATCAATGATAGCTGACTGATTGGTGTGCTCTGGGTCGGCACAGCAATGCTGCTCATCCACAGACATCTGTATGCTTCCGCAGACCCCTCTGCTCACACTAACTCCTCCAGCCTCCCTTTGCCATCTGTGCACGTCTCAAGCGTGATCATCAGATGATTTATGCCCTAGAAATGCTCATTTGGCGTTGCTGAGGAGAAAAGCTCGGAGTGTGAAGCTAGATGACATCTGGCAAAAGATGGTACCATTGCTTTTCCATCTTCCAGATGGATGCAGAGTGACCCCCCCGTCACACGGGCATAACCAGCAGTTCCGTCGTGATTCAGAGCATCAGGAGCCGTCAGCACTGCCGTTGTGGTAACGGGGTGTTTCTCTCTCCTGCAGCTTCAATGAAGTGAAAAATGATGTGCAGGACTACCTGTCCCGGGTAGAGCACAACAGGATCCTAGGGAAGAATGATAAAAAAGAACTCTACTTGCTTTTTGTCAACTGCTTGGAGGTGAGAGTGCTGGGTGGGTAAGAGCTGGGAAATAAAACCGCTGCAGCAGTAAGGGTCAAGAACAGAAATTCTGTGATTTTAGGCAAGTTTCTTGTGCACATAACTAGCTGCTCAACTAGAAAGCCCGAAAGGAAAATGATATCAAATCACCTGGTCAGAACCTGCTCTCCAGTAACTAGCCTTGCTTTTTGGGGGAAGGCTTGTGTGTCTGCAGCGTTACGTAAATTCTTTCTCCTGGACACCTTGGGCGGGTGTCTGAGTGTTAAGTGAGGGCCGGTGAGACTCCAGCTCCAGCACAGGAGTGCAGCAGCAGGGGGACTTTCTTGTTTTCAGACACTTTTTGTTTGCAGAGCTGTTTAGATTGTTCCCTTTCCTCCCCTTGTATAAGTTTTAATGCTTTGGATGACTTCAAACAAATGTGACAGCAGGGGAGAGGTTTCATTTTTTACAGTTTTCATTAAAATAGTGACTTTGTAGCCAAGATGAAAGTTGGTATTTTTGCTAAGGGAAGGATGGGTAGTGCTTGGCATCTGCCAGAGGTTGAGCATAAGCAGAGAGATCACTGGGAGGAGCTCATGGCACTGGGGTGGAGGGGGGATAGGGAGGTTCTGCTGCACTTGCTGCAGCGTGGGTGCCTTGGAGGTGGAGGCGCAGGACATGGAATTTAAGTGTTCTGCCCCTCATGCAGTATTCTGGCCCGTCTTTAGGATTCTATGTGTGAGAAGTCTGAGGGCAGCTTTGGATATGAGCATATAAACCATCTGCTTGGAGATGGAGGCTTTCCAGAGAACTATCTCCCCCAGAGCAACCAGTGTCCTCAGGAGTCGTCCGTCGAGTACCTGCAGGCAGTGGCCAAGGTTCGCCTGTACCTGAGCAAGGCTGCGGAGCTGCTCTTCGACTTGCACGAGCCCAGTGGTGAGTGTGATTATTCTGCTGTTGATGGAAATGCTGGGTGCAGGGCAAAGGCATCCCAGGAGATGGACACGGTCCCTGGGCAGGGGCAAGAGCAAGGGCATCAGCTTTTGTCCCCCTCGTTAGGAGTGTTGGTCATTATCTGTTCGCTTTACTGTGTGTTAGAAGCTCTCTGTAACTAGCAGCAAGGCTGTGCTGGTGACCCCGAGGGTGTGGTTACAGAGCAGTTGTACCTTTATTTTATCTTCCAGATGCTAAAAATGAAATTTTATTTAGGACCAACTAAATTGACCTTTAATGAATAAATGAATAAAGCATAAATGATGCTTCAGATACATGACTTTATTGTTTTATATGAATGAGAAGTCTGCACAGTTAAAAAGGATAAAGAGATACTTCCAAAAAAAAAGTAAATAAAATTTTGAGCTGATTTGCTGACCCAGTAAAGGAGAACAGTGTGTGGAGAGTCCCAGATACACACGCAGTTCCTGAAGCACCCAAGTGTGGTTACATAACGAATTCCAAGGGACTTTGGTGTCCAGCCCTCGCATCCAGGATGTCAGGCTCCTGCCTTGCATCCCAGGAGGTTGTTCTTGGGGGGACCATCACCTTGGCCATGAGACAGTGCAAAGCTGTCACGGAGCACGATGGGAGAGCTCTGAGAGTGAACCTCCAGCAAATGGGGAAATTTGTCCTTGAGAGAAGGAAATGGAAGCAGAGCATGTCATCCTCTGAAGGAATGAATCATTGTCTGAAATCCAGCTGAGGAAACACTCGAGATAAGCATCTAAGGAAGCGAGGGCTCTCCAGGTCTGCTGTGTAACCAGTCAGTCCTAGTGAAAGGAGCTTGGTGCCACAGCCAGTGCTGGCAGGAAAGCTTTACGAGGTAAGACAGGATTTTGCCTTTCCTTTTTTCCCCTCCAGAGCAAGACCATGTAGAGGAGAAGCAGAGTTACCTGGCAAACGTGAGGGAGTTCTGTAGCCTCGCCAAGAACGACTGGCATCGTGTTTACCTCGTCCGGAAAATTGCTAGTCAGTATGGGATGGAATTTGTCCAGAAGCTTGTCACGGAGGCACAGTTTAGCTGGGTGTTTCCGGTGGAAACTCTGCGACAGGTAAAGCAGCGGTGTCTCTGTGATGGCAGGGAGAAGCCGTGGGGGCTGCCTGGCCTGTCTGCTGCCCTCTGCAAAGCCTGGGTGCCACAGTTCTGGGAGGAGGAGGAGGTTCTGTCTTGCCTGGCGGCTCGGTGCTGTCCGTGGCGCTCACTTTTCCCTTTGCAGGTGAAGAAGAGCCAGTCTCATCCCATCGATCGCTACCTGGCGTGTGGCGAGAACTACCGAGTCCTGCGCGACGCGGTGGGGGAAGCCCTGATGGAGTGCAGGAGTGAGGGTCTCCTGGAGGCAGAGAAGGTAGGGCACACACCCCTCACCACAGTCCTGGCGTGGTTCTGGACGGCCGGTGTTTAAACCTTGTGTTCCTGTGGGCAGCGTCCCTTCCAGTGGAGGTGCCCGGGCTGCCTTTGCTTGAAAGTTGCTGTGGCTTATGCTGGCAGACACACGTTTACTTTCTCGCCTGTGTTCTAGCATACATAACTCTGAGATTATTTCCGTAGGTTGCCTCATCTCACTTTTCTCCCCTTGCAACCTACCGTAGCAGTTTATTTTGCAGTAAGCAGCACAGGCACCCCGTCGCCAGCTGGCGGGAGAGCGGGCAGACAATTGGAGAAGCTTTGTGCTCCCTCCCCGCCTGCCCTTGGCTGCCTAGCCTCGGGTCTTGCCATGCAAAAATCCAACAGGTCATCTCTGGGTAATTGTAGCATTTTTCCAAGATGTGTTTTGTGTATGAAAATCTCAAGGAGTAAGTTTGCAAACGATGCACCTTTGAGTGTCCCTGTACCATCTATTAGACACTGGCTGGGATTTTTTTTTTTCCCGCTTGTGTGTTGATTTGATTTGAAGGAAGGCATGCACAGGATGCTGCCTAGCGAGATAGCAATTCCGACGATGTTAGAAGAATGAAATACTCGAGAGATTTCTGATGTAAAGCCCTCAGTCAGCGTGAGAGCTGACAGATTACTCCTCTATGCTCCGAGCAGCCATTTCACTGCTATCCCCCCGAATTTCTGGGGAGAACTTTACCGCAGACCAGCTGCAGCCTGCGTGCCCAGAAAGTTCAGCCGTGACAACAGCCTGTTCTCTGCCATGGCATCATCTCTTCTTTCCTAGGCACCTGGCAGCTCCCCGGCCGGGCAGTCTGTCCATCTGCTCCTGGCGATTTTCAGAGAGGTCACTGCGCTGTATGGAGCTAGTGACCTGAGTCTTCACCCCAAACAGCAGGTAAGAGGCTCCACTTGCGACAAACATGCTTCATTGATACGGGTGGAGGAGATTTCAGTCACTGGGGGAAGAGCCTTTTGTTGTTCTGCCCCAAATACAACTATATCCTGATCAGAGCAGACTGAAAATGTTTTCAAAGCAGGGGCAACACAGCATGGGAAGCAGCTGATAGTCTTCGGTTTGGTGGGCAACATCATGCTGGTTTTATTTCTTTTAAATATCTGCTTTCAGCAAACAGATGCTATGACTGATTTCATCCAGAACTCCCAAGTCCTGAATTCTCCAGACCTGCAGCACTTTGCAACTTCTCTTGTGACGAACGTGCTCCCGTCTCTGGTGGTAGATCCTCAAAGCTTCAGCCGCGACGGAGCGCTCACGGAGATGGCTGTTCACGCCAGAGCCGTCCTGCTGTGCGGGCAGAACCCTGTCCTGCAGCCCCTCAGGAACCTGGCGTTCCACCCGCACACCATGGAGGTAAGAGCTTCACCTGGGATGGCGGCTCAGCGTGTTGCTAGTTCTTCCTTGTGTCTGCTGGATCCTCTAGGACCTAACCTCCCTTAACCTCCAAAGCCCCAGCTTGCTGTTTTAGCTGTGAGTTACCGATGGGTGGTTATTTCAGGGGTGGGATTAATCAGCACAAGAAGAAGCTCTGGACTGGTACCTTCCCAAGGCACCTCTGCATCCTGAGCAAGGCAGGGTGCAAATACTTTTGCTGACATTTGGGTGAGCAAGTCTGAAAGCAGTTGGCAGGTCGCACTGGGGAGAGCTGCGAGCTCATGGAGCCCTCGGCTGAGTCAGGGTGGAGGGATCTGCTGGTGTACAGCGGGGTACAGCGGGCCCCCCCAAGAGGAATGCAGTTCAGGGTGTCTGGAGAGTACACACGTGTCTTATCAATATTGGCAGTTCTTAGGAGTGGATTTCCAAAGGCAGAATTTGAAAATGTTCCTGTACGTCATCTGCACGACCTCTGCTTTCAGACCCATCGTGAATAAGGAGCCAGTCAACAACTGCTGCCGGAAAGAACTGATTTATATATTCATTTGTCCTTTTCTTCTTTTTCCTCCTTAGCACTCTTTTCTGCCTACAATGCCAGAAGATATAATGGCTCAGGCGAGGGCCTGGGAAGGATTGGCTGCTCTGCGCTGGTACAGTAAGTGCTCCCCACTGGCTGTGAAATAAATTGAAGGAGGATCCTTGGTTTTGGAATGAAACTCTTCCAACTGTGAAGACATGCTGAGAAGAGGAGTGTGTCCGAGTTATCTTTTGTAAATTAAGATTTGTAGCTGTGGGTAATGCACCAAAGTGCATCAAGCTTCTGTTTAGTTTCAAGCTCGTAGCTGTGGACAGAGGTGGGGAGTGCAAAGGATCTGTCCTGTTACTTAGGGCAATATTAAAGTGGTGTGAGCAGAAGAGGAGCGCTTTGCCACCTTCCTGGCCAGGTCCCAGTTCTCTGCTTTCTGCAGTAGGGGTGGGAGCACTCAGCCCGTTTGGTACTTCGGCAGCAGAATCCTTCAGGCCTCCATCCCTCGTTTCTCAAGGGGAGAAACACTGGAAAATGTGTTGGGCTCCTAGGTGGGCTGATCACTCCTCTGAGCTTTGGGAGAGTCAGTGCTTTTGATTAGATCTTGAAGCATATTTCTTGCTCCAAGGTGACAGTCCCTATGGAAGGAAATAACAGAGGCTTTCTAGGTGTGTCTTATAATCCTGTCCTGTTTGTTTCTCTCTCTTGGTAGCATGTCCAAATGGCCACCCCTGCGCTGTAGGAGAGGTAAGAATTTGGGACTGGTGGGTTTTAAGCAGGCACTGTTTTTGACAACACACTGTTATTTTGTTTGCTGGCTTTAATGTTCTGTTGCACAGCGGTTCAATTTTCTAAACTCTATTAATCATTTTTGCCCTGGTAATATAAGATTTAGAATAGCTCTAACACAGTTCATACCATAAATCTAGGAAACGAGAGGCAGAGGTCCTCTGCCTGCCATACAGCAGTTTTTGAATTAACCCGTTACAGCTTGGATTTTTCTTTCACTCTTGCTCTGCTGGAGAGGCTCTTGCTCAGGAATTCACTTTTCTCATTTTGCTTTTTTGCCAGTGTGGGCTGCCCATGGAAACCAGCCGCTGCCTCGACTGTGGTGTCCATGTTGGGGGGGAACAGCATAAACCAGTGCGTGGCTTTCGAGAGTTCTGGTATGCTTTGATTATTAACCTTTTCAGCCCTCAATGACCAGTACTTGCCTGCCAGGATTTCAGGGCAAAAGATACCAACCGCTTCATGCTGCTGCCTGAAAGGTGGGGTGTGGGGCTCCCCGTTAGCTGCAGAGGAAGAGGCTCAGCTGTCAGGAGTGCTGGGATCCCTCTGGCTTGGCAGAAACTGCCTTAACATCAGATCTTGTCACGCTGCTGGCTTAGGGTTTTCCATCTCCCTGCTCATCCAGGCTGGTACAGGTTACGTGGTTCTACGCCAGCACATAGGAGCAGGCAGCGTGTCCTTGGATGGGTTGGCGTGACTAAAGAACTTCTGCCGGAGCTCTGGGAACTGACCTGTGCTCCCTCCTCCTTGGTCCTCTGGCTTAGCACTTCCAGCCCTTGTGTGAGAATGCTGAAGGTACTAATTCCAACAACAGTGCCTTCTCGTCCGTCCGGCATGGATTGGCTCATCTTGCCTTACAGGGCTCGGCGTTGCCTCTTTCATAGAAAAAGAATTAGGAAGAGATGTCCAAGTAATCAGCCAGCAAAACCAAATAAATTGGCTTATTTGTGTACACAACTTCTTGGTAGTCCTCATTCCCCTGTAGTACTTGTAATTGGCATCAGAGAATTTATGGGTCAAAAAGACATTACTGGGTATCAAAGACATCTCTTGTGTGTTTGTTGTCAAGGCAAAAAAATACAATATATACACTTTCCAACAGGAATAATGAAGACAGAACTCAAACCGGTCACGTCCTTGGAGATGCACAGCACAGAACAGCAATGGGAGTGTCTGATCGGGGCATGTCCCCCGTTGTCTTCATGCTGATACGCGCTCTCACACATCTGACCATGTTGCTGGGAGCCACAAAAGACCCTCAGGTACCTTCTAGTAATCGTTCCAAGTGGCCATGTGAAAATTAGTGAAAACTTCGCATGACGCTGGTCTCTTCATTGTATTGACAAGTAACTGGGGCACTCTTTCAAGATGCACGACCCAAATTCCCTTCCCTTCTTGCCCGGGAGTGATTTTGGTTCCTTCATGCGCTTGCACGCACACATACCCGCCCTTATTTGTGCAAGTGGTAGGAATCCCTTAGGACAGAGTTGAGACTTTCTGCTGAGACTGTACCTCTGTGTGTCGTGTGCTTGAACGGGACGTTGCTGGCTCTGCTCATTCTTCCCTTCTGTTTCTCTTTAGTCATTTGAAGGGATTATCAAGCCACCGGTGAACAATCCGGTGAGTTTCCTGAAGCAGCATATTCGGGAGGACTTGGCACAGCTGAAAACAATTTTAGGGAAGAGTGTGGATGAGACTATCAACATCCTTCATCTTGTCCTCGGCAGCCTCCTCAAGGACCCCCAGCAGCACCCAGGCCAGTGTAAGAAAGCTCCCTGCCTTATCCCACCTGCAGGCTGTAGCAGCACCTCGGGGGCAGCGGTTATTTACCCTCTTTGCTAAGAGACCATTCCTGCAGGCTGAGCTGGTGAAGAAGATCTAGAAATCTGAGGCTTGTTTCTTACCATAGGGAGTGAAGGATTTTTGGCCGTTTACTTCTTTCAGTTAAGTGTGTGGGGTGTGCAGGGTTCGGTGCGTAATTCTGGAAAGGGATTATTGGATAAATAACCTCATGGCACGTTGACAGAGCTTTTGGCTCACAAGCGGGGGTGCTACTCAAAGCACAGTCGCTCATGCTATGAGTAATCTGTATACTGCCCTCTAAGTGACCACCGAGAAGCTATTTGGTAGAGGAGGGATGGCAGAGCAAGGTTCAGGGTAGAACGCGGAGTTCAAGCTGCCATGAGTCATTGGGTCGCATGGGGATTTATGTGTCAGAACCATATTTTCAGTGTGTGACAGCACAAATCACTATTCCCAGCTCTGTTCTGCGGTCTGTCATTGATCATGGTCTGACCTTGGACAACTTGTTTAACCTTTCTGGGATTATGAATGACTTGTATAAATGTCCACTCAAAGGAACGACTAGAGTGAAGCTTCTGAAACCCTGCAATCGCTGCGTGCTGCTCTGGGTGACGCTCTCCAGCTAGACCAAGATACTCATTTGGGTACTAGGACCTCTAACTTGCAAGGATGTCACATCTGGAAGCACAGTTAATCTATGCTTTAACTAAGTATTCCTGTTGCAGGGCCCGTTCAGTTTGATGGTGTGCTCTCCACCAAGGAGAAGAGAAACAAATGGGAAGAAATTGTTGCAAACACGGTTATCATTCCAGAACTGGAGGTGAGAAATTTGCTGTATAAAATTTCAGTAGTTGAGTAATTCAAAATCCACTTATTTGGAAATCTGACCTGCTGTAGTATCTGTGACACACTGTTCACCCAGCCAAGCTTTCTGCGACGCAGCTGCAGGTTAGCTTTAATTTGTAAGGGTCAGCCAACTTTATTCTACTACATGGTAGTAGAGAGCTGTCTACTACATGGTATAGAGAACTGTCTCGCAGTATGTTTTACATGCCTTCCCTAGGAGTTCATCTTCTGCTTTGACATATTTCTGTGTCATTGGTCATCAAGCTAGTAGGGAAATGTACTCTAGTGGAGGTTCCACATGGCGTGGCACTGATAATTCTGGGCTAAGTAGAGAGAGTTAATTTTTTTCTTTCATTCTTAAATTGTCCTTATTTCAATGCACGAGTCCTCTTTGCCATTTACCTCTTTAATTCGCTCCCCTATGATTGTGTGGGGGTGGGGACTGTGTGAGCAGGTGTGTGTGGTTTGGCCCCCAGCCAAGGGCTAACCTGCCACATTCTGATATAATTTCTCTTTTTTTTTTTTTATGCAGGATTTGGATAAAAAACTTCTGAAGTTAAATAGACAAATACAAGAGGATGAGAGAATTTCTTCCAATCCAATAGTGAAACTGGTGTACGGTGACCCGGTGACTTTCCTGTCCCAGCTGCCAAAGGATAGTCACATACATCATTCCAGGATGTGGAGCTGCCGAAAGAGGATTTCAGTGGAGAACCTGGGCCATGTAGTCCAGCAAAAGAACGCCAAGGACACTGTCCCCCTCCTTTGGAAGTTTCTGCAGAAGGTGAATGGGACACAGGGATGAGAGACCCTAATGTTCAGAGACCAGCTCCCAGAACCACGGACTGGTTGAGGCTGGAACGGACTCTGGAGGTCACCTCGGCCAACCCCCCTAGAGCCAGTTGCGTGGGACCAAAGCACTGTTTGATTACACAGTGTCTTTATTCTCATATCTTTCTAGGAGAACTGTACATGTAAAATATTTTTTCTTTTAAACATTTAAAAAGTAATTCCATAGAAGTTTTAAACACTGGTTTGTCCAAGAACAACCTTAATCATAGGACCCCTTTCCTCTTCCAGGAAACAGAACTGAGGCTGGTTAAATTCCTACCGGAGATTCTGGCTCTGCAGAGAGACTTGGTGAGGCGGTTTCAGAACACCGCCCACGTCAAGCACTGCTCGATCAGAGACTTCCTCAACGAACCCCTCTCAGGTGAGCAGACTCTGCCAAAACTGTGACTAGTGAAACCAAGAGCACTGGATAGTCCAGTTGAAAAGGAAGGTGAACTCTTCTCTTGAGCTTGCAGCCTCAAGCCCTCATATTTTCCTTTTAACTTCCATCCAAAAGAATTGGAGACCTTAACCCTGGAGTTATGCTTGGAAAAGTCATCAGGTGACTTTAAAGAGAATTGAGCACAGGAAGATTGTTCACAAGAGGTCTCGTAGCCTGGGCTATAGCAGACAATAACGGAAGAACATAAAGAAACAGAGCAAATTACTCAATTTGACAACATTAGAAAACTGTTTAATGTCTGTTTAGCCTCTCTTGATCTGTTTGAGCGGTTGTCTAGAGTTCAGTGGTGTGCTTTGAATGTTCTCCTATGACGGAGGTTCATGGTGTTGACGGTAGAAGGTGTTTCAAGGACTCGCCTTTCTGTCATTCCTCAGATGTGATGAGGGACCTGCTGCAGAAGAGGGTGACCGTGTTTCTGTCTGTTTGGAACAAGCTGAGAGGCTCGCTGGACACCAATGGTGAGTGCCTTTCCTTCCCAGCATCGTTTGGAGAGCGATGGAAGCAAGAGCTGGCCAGCTGTCAGCCACTGCTCCTCTACTGCTGCCCTTCGGCACTTCACCCTCCTCCCGCCAGCGATGCTGAGACACAGCCTCCAAACATAACCTTCCAAATGGAAGAACTTCTTTCCCTCCTCTGGTATCCTCACCTGAACTTGCTCCTTTCCGTGCTGATGAGTAACGGGAAGAGCACTCCTTTTTCCAGGTTCTGTACTTTCACCTGACCTGGGGCGGCTCAGGAGAGGCTGACTCTAGGCCACCTCAAGCAGTCTTCTCTGCCTTCTTATTTCAGGGGAAATTAAGCTTCCTAAAGGCTACTGTGATGCTGACCTGACCCTGGACAGCGAGCTGGAGGTCCTTCTGCCACGTCGACAGGGGCTGGGCCTCTGCTCCACAGCCCTGGCCAGTTATCTCATTGGTTTGCACAACGACTTTATCCACTCGGTGAACAAACACACCAAGGAGGATGATCGGTATGTTGCTACTCCAGCTAGGCATTTTTTTTTGGCTTTGTATTACCTGCTGCTTCATAAAGGCTTCTCGCTCTAAACAGAGACTCTCTTCTCTTCTGCAGGTACTTGATCGGTCCGTCGGAAGTGTCTGACTTGCACTTGATCAGTTACGAGGTTGAGAGGGACCTGATTCCTCTGATCCTGTCCAACTGCCAGTACAGCATGGAGAAGGGAGGGGAGACGTTGCAGGACTTTGATCTGGAGAGGATCCAGCAGCAAGTCATCAGCAAGTTCCTGCAGGGAAAACCACTCATCAGGCTAACGGTAGGAGAAGGCAGCTCACTGTGTTTGCTGCAGACAGCTTCTTGGCTGACGCTGCAGCCCTGCAGTGTTTGCTGCCGCCCGGCATGCCCTGCAGCAGGGTTGGCAATGCTACCAAAGCTTTACAGCCGCGGGTTTCTCTCCTGACAGGGCATACCTACCCTTGTGTACAGACATGATCGGAACTACGAGCAGCTGTTTAACGATGTCAGGAGTAAGCTGCATCAGGTGGGTTTCTGCATTGGAGGAAACAGGGCAAGCATGTGACCCGATATCCCAAGAAATTTTAGGTTTGTCTTCTGTCACTTGATTTGTTTATCTGAAGGCTTGTCTGCTAATCTCTTGGCATGCCTTGAATATGTACAAACATGCTTGCTTTTGTCAGTCGGGATTTGCAAAGGAAAGGGACACAGTTGAGCATTTGCAGTTTCCTAAATCTGGGGTTCTGCCGTCTTCTGTGACTTTAGCACCTTGAGCAGCAATAGGGAATGGCTCTGAACTAATATAAGCAACTGCTTTGGCTTCATGGTTTTCAGACTCCTCTCCCCAGTTCCGTGATGAACATGGTCAGCGGGGAACTGCAGTCTTACAGCGATGTCTGTGATGCTCTGTCTGTCACTGAAATTGCCCTGGGATTCCTGGCCATGGCTGGAGAGAATGCTGAGATGCTTCTGACGGACTACATTGAAAATGTTCTGCAGATGGGTGATCAGACAAACCCTCACGTACTGGAGGTGCGTCCTGAAAGCAAAGCTTTTATTCTTGCAGGATAAAATCTGCACTGGTTTATACTAAATCCAGTTGGATTGAAAAGCTGTTCAGCTTGAAGAGGTATGGGATAGAATTCCCTCCCCACCATATTCAACAGAGAAGGGGAAATGCTTTTCCCTTCCCCGGTAAGCAGTGTTTGCAAGGTGGAAGCATCTAATAGCTTGTGGTGCTCAGCAGGTTTTTGCAAAACCCTACAGAAAGGTCAGGTGCAGGACGTGCAGAAGGTTGAACCCTTCTGGGCAGATCCAAGCTCTCTGTCAGCACCAGGAAGGAGAATTCTCAGCTGTCAGCATAATCTGCTGCAGTGCTAAAACTGAGAAAACTTTCCATTGAGTCCACCTCCAGTGTAGCTGGCTTCCCTGGTGCTGAGCAGGATTGAAAATATCCCTTTACCTCTCAGAAGTGGTGACAGGGGAAAGTTTTATCTGCTAATGGTGTGTGAGATAATGGGGCACAGGCACTGTGTTGTGACAAGTACGTGTGACGCAGTCCTGTCACTTTCCCACTCCCAAGGGATTACTGGAGGCAAAATGGGGAGGAGGGAGAGAGAAGCCTGTTGCAGACGAGCTGCTCCACCCGGGATAAAGGTGGACTGGCTGCTGAACTCTGTGCTTGTGCCCTTCTGCGGTTTTGACACGTGTGGGCAGGATACGGACAGGTTCCTAAATACCCCCCCTTACATCCAGTTTCACTCCATGTCTGTGTTTGTCTTTCAGGCCCTCGGACGATGCCACCTAAAGCACAGCATAGCCCTCTGGCAGCTTCTCTCCACCCGCAAATCCGAGCAGCTTCTGCGCCTCAAAAGGGTAAGGTGCACAGATAATGTCTCTGTCTAACCAGCTCTTTCCCCTTCTCTAAGTGAAGTTACTCAGATGTAGACGGTTCGTTGTTTTTTCCCCTCACTGCATTTTTAGGACCCTTTTGCAGACATCAATGCATCCTACAAAGCTGAGCTCAGTCCGGAGCTGGCCAAGCTCCTCAACACCTTCCTTGTCCACTCAAGGCTGGAAACCTTCCTCCAGGAGCTCCATGAAATGATCATCCTGAAGCTGAGACGTGTCCATGCTGTGGATGAATTCAGACCCACATGGACGTAAGCGTTACACAGCCCCAACCACCCCCCACTTGTTGTTATTAACTTCAGCTTCTCTGCCTCTGAAAAGGTGTGTGGTGGCAGCGGTGCCCTTGGCAGGTGACTGCCTGGCTGGGCACAAAGCCCAACCTGCACCGTGGGGATGACGCAGCTCGTTCGGAGGCATGTGTGACCCTTCCCCACAGCTGATGTGAGAGGAGGAACGCTGCTGGGACAGACCCGGAGCTGCTGTTCATGGGCACTAAGATGACACACTCCGCTTTCCGCCCACACCTTGGTTCTGACCTGCAGCCTCCCCTTTCTGGGCTCCTCAGTCTGGGCTGTTTAATCCTTCTCCTTTGAAAATCCCTCTTAAAGCTCCGCGTGCTGAGCACAACCTCCTGTGGGGGTCTGTTGTACTTGGCCGTTACACCCCCTATTAACGCCCCTTTTCCTCTCTGTCTTACAGCCTGAAGGAAGCTCTCATCCCCTACCTCGATGCAAAAGATTCCGAGCTCGCTCCCGAGCTGCAGGAGCCCTTCCCCGAGGAGATCCTTCTCTCGCACGCTGCTGCTGTCTGGACAGCCGCCGCTCGCTTCAAGCGGGAGCGCAGGGAGGGCTCTGAGCACTAGCCCCTTCCTCACAGACAGGGATTTTTACTGCCACAGGCCCTGGATGCTGGAAGCTCAGGGGCTGGGATTTTGGGCTTGTTTTAGGGGTTTGTGGGTTTTTTTACTGTTTTGATACCTAAAGACGTGCTGCTTTCACTCATCAGGACTCTGGAGAAGCAGGAGGCTGCAGGGGTACCAAGCACCCCCAGCCAGCTGCTGAAGATGAAGGATTTATTGAAGATTTTTTTTTTCCTGTTTCTATTTTTCTTCGGCCTTGGCTGTGATCAAGCTCCTGCACTGTCTCCTCTCCCCCCTGCAGCCCCTCCGCTGGGCCGCAGACCCCTGGCTGCCCCTCTCCGCGTTGTTCCCCGGGGCAGGGCCCCTCTCCCGGACCCCGGGACCCCCAGACCCCCCCCGGCTGTTTCCCAATAAAACTCTTTTTTCGCTCCCGCGCCTCCTCCATCGCCGCGGCGCGGAACGGCCCCAACCCGCCTGCGTTCCGGGGGGGGGGGGGGGGGGTGTTTCCGTGTGACACGCTTCCGGCGCGGCTTTCGTTCCAGGGGGCCGGTGTGTGTGTGGCACACTTCCGCCGCGGCGCCATGGCGGAGCCCCCGCCCGCCGCCACCCTCCGCCGCTGGGAACGGTACCGGCGCGGCGCGCCCTGCGCATGCGCGGAGGGGAGGGGGCGGTGGCCATGGCAACCGTGCGCGGCTGCGGGCGCGGCCTTGTGGGTCCGGGGCTCCCCCGGCTCTTCCCTCGGCACCGGGGCCCGGCCCGCTCCGGGCTGTCCCGCTCCGCCGGGGCCGAGCACGAAGCGAGGGGAGTTGTGGGGAACGGGGCGGACCCCCGCGCACAGGGACCCGTGAGAGGAGCCCCGGAGTCTGGGGGCTGGGCCCCGGCGCGGAGCGGGGCCCGGGGCAGCCCGATGACGGCGGGGGTCTCTCCGCAGGGAGCAGGCCCGGCTGAGGGCCGCGGTGGTGGCGGAGGACACCGAGGAGTGGCAGAAGGATGCGGCGCTGGCGGGGCTGGAGCGGGTGGGAGGCGCGGACCTGTCCTACGTGAAGGGCGACGAGAGCCGCGCCTGCGCCTCGCTGGTGGTGCTGAGCTTCCCGGGGCTGCAGGTACCGGCTGCTGCCGGGGCGGGGGACGCGGGGCTCGGACAGAAAACCCCCGCGAGGGTCCCTGTGCCGCTCCTCGCCCCCCGGGGCAGCGGCACGGTGCCGGGCGTTCAGCAGCCCCTCCGCAGGGAGGTGAACGGGGGGAGCGGGAGCGAGGGTCCAGGTGTCAGGGTGGAAGGTGGGAGGGGAGCTGCCCCCCGGCAGAGGGTTTGGGGGGCGAGCGGGGGCTCCCGGGGCGGAGGGACGGCGGCGGTGTGCGGTGGGGAAACCCGAGAACACGGCGGTGGGATGGTGTCCGTGGGCAGGTGCGGAGGATGGGCCTGGCTGGGGCGTGTGCTGAAAATGATGGGTCTGGGCGGAGGGAAGAGGGGCCGTTGTTCTTCAGGGGTGATGGAGAGGGGGTTCAAGTGTTCCTAGCGCTCGAACAGCAGATGGTTTGTGAGTTCCTGCTGGGAACGGGTGAATAATATGGGATGTAACATCTAAAAGCCTTTTCAAAGCTGCAGTGAATCCCCCGTCGCACAGTCATTTTACTTAAGTTGATAAAGATTTTTGGTCTCTTTCCCAGCTTTTGAAATTATATAAAAATTGTCTTTAACAATAAAACCTATGACAAGCAGAGAAATAAAGTTTGATATTGGCCACGGAGATGTTTACGTACTGAGTTTCAAACCCTGCCTGGATTCATGACTTGCCCTGCACAAGCGTTTTTTCTGTCCTGTCACAGGGTTTCTTTTGGCCTGTCCCTGCCCAGAGACAGGCGCCCGTGGGTAACGCTGGGGCCGTGTGAGCTTTGGGGCCCCCGCTGGGGATCCGAATAGCTGCCCTCGTTCTGTGTCACGGATTTCACTCCCAGGCAGGGGATGGTAGGTGACGTCCAGCCCTCTCCTGTCACCACCCGTTGTCCACCCCTTTCTCTGAGTGACACAGCCCAGCGGCCTTGGCTTTGTGGAGAGATCCAGAAACAGAGTATTTTAAAAAAGATGAGAGTAGGGGACATAAACCAGAGGAGGTGCTTCTGAAATGGTCGGGAACTGAGCACAAAGTCCTGGAGGTGGCCGTGTCCGCACTGTCCCGCTGTCCCCAGGTGCTGTACGAGGATTGCCGGATGGTGGCTGTCACTGCCCCGTACGTGGCGGGGTTCCTGGCCTTCCGCGAGGTCCCTTTCCTGGTGGAAGCTGTTCAGAGACTCCAGCAGGAGGAGCCCGGGCTCAAACCTCAGGTGTGGCATGTTTCTTTGTTGTGAGGGTGCAGAGTACTGCTGGAAAGCGTTCCTCCCTCTCCCGAGACTTCGCTGGCTGGCTGTTTCCCATGGGTGGGGCGGAAGGTGCGGTGTCAAGGTAGTATTGAAGCATCTTTTGCCCGTTGCTTAGGGACAGGGATGCTGTGCCACAAGCAGCCAGACCGCCCTGGGCAGCAGGCATCCTGGTGTGTGTGCAGCACCAGGGGAGAGCACTGCCAGGCACTAAGAGCTCCTGCTGCTGATCGTTTAGAGTCAGAGTAGACGGTGCCCCAGGAAGACCCTCGTAGAGCCAAGTGAAAGCACTGAGAGAGACTTCTCCTTCCTCGCCGGGCTGGCGTCACTGTTTACTTGTGGGGGTGGCTCTCAGTGCACAGAAGATAACATTTCTTTTTTGGCTTTTTCAGGTGCTTCTTGTAGACGGGAATGGCCTGCTCCACCCCAGAGGTAGGACTTCACTGCAGAGCCCTGCTCTGCAGGGTCCCCGTGCTGCCGCTGGAGACCCTTGTTCCCTGGCATCCCGCAGTTACGGTGACTCCCTGTTGGCAGGATTTGGTGTGGCCTGTCACCTCGGAGTCCTGACGGATCTGCCGTGCGTTGGCGTGGCCAAGAACCTCCTGCAGGTGGATGGCTTGGTCAGGGATGACCTGCACAAAGAGCAGGTTAGGCTGGGCTGGGAATTTATTTTTTTAATAGCCCAGCAGAACTGGGACAGCCGCATGCAGGTACTTTCTAACCAACTGACCTTGTGTGTTTGTCCCTAGATTCGCTCCCTGCAGAGGGAAGGAGATACGTTCCCACTGACAGGTGCTTCGGGCAGAGTCCTGGGCATGGTAAGCTGTGGGGAGTTTCCTGTTCGCTTGGCCATCAAATCTTCCAGCTTTGTGTAGTGGGAGTGCTGGAGGATGTTGTGCCTCTAGTGGGACTGTCTGACAGTGGTTCAGGAAGACACGGTGTGAGCAGGTGACAGGGAACACTGTGTTCCCCTTTCCATGACCTCAGACATTTGTAGAAGGAGTTGACAGTTCGGGTGTTGGGTCTGTTCCTGTCCGTGGCTGTGCCGTGCTCCAGCCCCTGCTTCATGAACCACAGCCATGGAGAGGTGCCGATTCTGTAGCAGCTTCCCAGGATGGGATATCTGCATCTGACGGGAGAGTGCTGCCCAAGAAACGGGCAGATGTAAGAAAATTCCCGTGTCTGGTGTTATTTCAACATAGTCTGCACTAGGAAGTCTCGCTGCTTGCCAGAGCAGCCCGAGGCATTTGGGAAAGGGCCGCAGGGGTCCAAAGGGGTACACAGTGCCTGTGAGGAGGTACTGGGAAGTACTGGATCAAGAAAGCTGGGAGTTACCAAATACAGAGCCCCTATCCCACCTTTTGAAGGTAGCTGGCTAGCTTATGGTTCATCTGCCACTCTGTATTTGTTATAAATAAGCCTCTTAAGTATTTGATCTTTCTTGTTTCTGGATGCACAGGTCCTGCGTAGCTACAACAACAGCTCTAAGCCGCTTTATATCTCTGTGGGTCACAGGGTGTGCCTGGAGACAGCCGTGCGGCTCGTCAAGTCCTGCTGCAGGTACCGCATCCCGGAGCCCGTCCGTCAGGTACGGCAGCGGGGGAGCTGAGGAAGGGGAGGCAGACCTGGCGCAGGGACGCGGGCAGTGGAGGGGGCTGTGGATGCCAAGCCTGTGGCAATGTTTCAGAGCCTCAGTTTGCCACCGGTCTGCCCCTGACAGTTCTGCAGCAGACGCCCTCTGGCTGGCCTGTTCTCCCCAGCCTGCCGTGGTGTTTGCGTGGCAGTTAACTGCTCCTTCTGCCTCCCTGCTTGTTCTGACGCAGTGCCCAGCAGCACACACAGCCCTGACTGCAGACCCAGCCTGGCTGATCTCTTGGTTCCTCTCTGCGGGCAACTTCTGTGATGCTGATGTTCACACAGAGGAGCTGGAAATGCAGATTTCCCCCAGCGCAGACTGCAGTCCCGCTCCTCTGGGCTGTTCCTGCTGCTGCACTCCACAGGGAGCTGCGGCTCTGGGGCGGCAGCAGCCGGTAGGTGACAGCACTGGATCGCTGTCAGCGAGCTGCGGCTGCCACCAAGGCTCAGCTTCACACTAATTAAATGGCAGCAGGGCTTGAGGGAAGGATCTGGAGAAGTCTAAAGCCTCTGGGACTTCTAGCCTGGCAAGTGCTTCCCTTCTCTGAGGCTCACCCTGCTGTGAGTGGCTCGGGCAGACCAGCCCCAGCGACCCTCCGGGGAGCAGGGCTCGTGTGATGTCTGTGTTCATAACGCTGCCCGTGAGCACACGTTCGCATTGCTGTGCCGCCGCGCCTGCCAGGTCTCTGCCACCTTTGCTCTGCAGCTCCTCAGAGCAGCGCTCGGATGATCCTGCCGAGGCTCTTACGCAGTCTCTGCACACAGGAGCTCCTCACTGGTGCTGCAGCGTTTTCTGAAAACAGAGTCTTGAGTCTATAGTTACAAACCAGACAAAAATCTAACGTCTTACACCAAAACAAGCCTTGAAGTCTCCATACCAGAGCTGGAGTTTCTGATCTCGTAAACCACTACCTGCCAGACGGGAGTAGGCTGATGGATCTTATGTAATCTCCTCCAGCAAGGGACAGATGCCTCCGCAGAGCTCTGAGCTAGCTCTGCAGTTTGGCATGTTCAGAGGAAAGGGGGAAAGCATTCCCTTTGGGGGAAAAAAAAAAAAAAGGTGTCTTGGAGCTTTTCATCACCCTCATTTCATTTCCACCTATCTCGAGTATTTGTGTTCTGAGGCTCTTCCAGTTCTCTAACCATGACCTTTATTTAAAGTGATGGGATAAATTGTTGTCACTTTCCTTGCAGAGAGATTAGAAATCCGTAAGGGAGTGTGTTTACTGGAGAGGCAGAGGAATGGCAGGAGATGGGGACCCTGAAACCTTTCCATGGGACTGCTCACTGTCACAGCCCCTCTGGTGACTGTCACAGACCTTGGCACAGGGCAGTGCTGGCAGCTGCGGCTCCTGGGCACCTCAGGCTGGAGTTGGGCAGTAGAAGGCGGTGGGGAGCTCTGCCGTGGGTGACTTCCTTGGCCTTTTGGCCACGGTATGTCCTCAGGATGAGCTTGCAGACGTGAGAGGTGATGTGCTAATGGCTTCCCCAGTGTTGTGACAGGCTTGTGGCTCCGTAGCTCTCAGCTGTAAGTTCTGGAAGCCCTGGAAGGGAGGTGATCTCCCGAGAGCTCAGCTGCCCGTACCCTCCGGAGGCTGTGTTTGTGGTTTGTGTGAAGGCAGCAAGGTGCTGCAGCGTGTGTAGTGCTGTGCAGCTCTCGTGGGAACTTAAACCTCCTGTTTTCCTGGAGGGATGGCTGGCCAGCCTGCGCAGGGCATGTTGTGCTTGCGACAGTGAAATGATTTGATTTGTATTCAGCCCACAGTGTGGTCGTGCTGCCAGAGGAACTGTGGCTGTGATGCAGGTGAGAGAAGTGATCTTTCAGAGAAAGCAGAAGGAAGTTTGTTACCAATGATAATCAGTATTTACATCCCACTTAGCCCTTATTCCACATATAAGCGCAAAGCCAGCCTGGGAGAATTTTGCTTGCACGGGGGTGGTCTCTCCACCCAGACAGCTTGTGTGATTTTGAGGTTCTTCTGCAGAGAGTTGGTCATTTGGAGCAGTGACACTAGCAGGAGCCATCATCCCAGAATAATGAGCAAAGCATTGGACGTGGGTGTCGCTGGGACTCCACCAAGCCCTCCTGAGCGCGGCTGCCCCCGCCTCCTCCTGGCAGAGGTCAGAACCCCTCTCCAGCGCATGCCCACGCTCCAAGCCTGCTCAGACCCAGGATCCCCATGCACAGCAGGGAAACAGATGCTTTTCACGCTCTCCAGCTGCCAAGGATTGCTCTGGGACTGACCTTCCTGCGCTGGCTGTTCAGCTGCTGGGCTGGCTGCGTGCAGCGCCAGCTCCCTCGATGATCCCTTTAGCTCCGGCCGACATCTCACCCAGCTGGCTCAGGATGCGGCTGGTGCTCCAGCCCACCACGACGGACAGAAGTGGACCTGCCCAGAGCTGTGGGTTTCTGCGCGTCACTTCATGTGAGATACTAAACACTCCCCGTTAGGAGAACAGAGGAACAAGCCATCACCCCTCTCCTCTGTGTGAAAGCTCCCGCTGCCCCAGGGAAATCATGTCCTGAAGCTGTCTCCCTTCAGAGGTACCCCCCCGTGCGCTCGCTGTGTGCACAGGATCACCGCTGCCCCTCGTAAAACAGGCAGAGCAACAATTCCAGACCCTAATGCCAGCACTAGTCCCCTCTGAAAATAGAAACCATCTGTGAGGATTATTACAGGACAGTTATCCATCTTATTGATTAGCCTCCCGGTTAATGCGCGGGGTTAAGCTGTCTCTCAGCACTGTGTTGGGAGTGAGGACAGGCCGGTACCTTGCCACCTAATGAAGCCTTGGCTTACAGTACCAGCAGAGTGTGGTGGGGGTTTTCTTCCCTTGGAAAACAGTTTGTAGATCTGACTCTTGCTACCTTGGTCTCCCAGTAGGGACTGTATTGAACAGCCTCCTTCCCTCGTTATAAAAGACATCACGTAATCTCTTATCCTGAAGAGTGATCAAAGTTATTTGTCAGTTCGGTTATGAAACTGTCCAATTATAGAGAGAAGGGAAAAAAATCTCCCAAACAAACCACCCCTTATGTAACTATTTTTCGTTCTCGAGCTTGCAGAATCGTTAAGCAGTTGTGGAGCTGCGTTTCCAGCAGGAAGGAGGCAGAGCCTGCGGCCGAGAGGTGTGCGCAGGAGCGGCAGGGGTGGAGGGGAGCTTCTTGGGGTGCGGGAGAGAATTCAGAAGTAGAGCAGTGACAAGAGGAGCAAATGCTGCGAGGACAGCCCCTGGGGCTGTGTTAACCCACTTTATGAACACGATCATCGTGTGTGTGAAGCTTTTCCAGCTGGGAAGGTCACATCCTGCTTTTTAAGTGGAGAGAGACGCTCTGCCTTTGAGGTGGGGCACAGCAGCTGTTCTGAAATGTCTTGGTGTAGCAGTGCTTTTGAGAAAGGAAATTTCTAAAAAAGAAAAAAAAAAGCTTTGAGGAAAGGTAAAAATCAACTGCCAGTTCTCAGAGTTGCCCAAGATTTTCATGACAGCATCTGAGAGTCTTCTGCTAGTGTGGTGCAGCACTGGAGAGCTGACCCGTAACGCTTCTGGGGAACAAGAACATCCAGTGAATGTCCAGCAGCGCTTTTCGTAGCTCTTGGGATTTCCGTTGGTGTTCTTGCCCCCCTCCATCCGCACGCTGTCCTGCGTTGCTGGTCAGACCCTGCAGCCACGTGTCCCTGGTGAGCTCGGGAGGGCTCAGCTCCCAGGGGGGTGTATCTGCAGAGGAAGGGAGGCACTGGCGTGAGGATGGGTTTGGGGGGGTTCGGTGGTGGCTCCAAACTGAATTTCAAACGAGGAGAGGAGTAAACCAGGGATTTGGTGGAGTCTCAACATTCCTCCTTTAGATGTTGGTGCTGGAAAGCAGAGCCCAGGGCATGGATACAGCCTGGTGCCGTCCTTGGCGGCCTTGCCTTTGGGTAGGACAGCGTGAAAGGTGTGTCAGTCGCTGGCCTTGCGACGGCTGCCAGGAAGCGATAGAGCCAAGGATGTGTTTGTGTCTTGTCTCTGGCTGCTTTCAGGGGATGTTTTTACCTGCTTTAGCTGCAGGATTACCATCGCCCAGCCAGCCCAGCTGGTGGGACCTGTCTGTGCCCAGCGTCTCAGCCCCGATTCCCGTGAGATGCGAAGGGGCAGACAGCAAGGGTTTAGCCAGCGTCACCTCTGCTTCTGGAGCGGACTGTACCCCTGTACCCCCTTGGTCCAGGACCACCTGTTTCTCCATTTTAAATCTGCGTTCTCCCAAGCAGCTTGCAGTGAGGCACAGAAACCAAACAAGGACAGGAACGCGCGGGTTCCTCTTTGCAGCACAGTACGAGGGCTGTGTGTGATGCACCGACGTCGGGGTGCGCAGGGCCCCATGGGATGGCGAAGGGGAGGCACCGAGCAGGCTCATCTGTCCGTTTTCACTCGTTTTCCTCCTTAATTCCAGGCTGATATTAGATCGAGGGAGTACATTCGGAAGCAGCTGTGTTCACCGCTGGAGGTCGTATCTTCTGGGCCACAGAGGTAGGTGTGTGGGCAGCCCGAGCAGCTGCCTCTCCAGAGGGGATCTGCTCATGTAATGATCTTCAGTAATGGCATTAGAGGGACAGGCGGGGTAACAAGGTGAGCTCAAGTGGCATCGGGACATATGCTGCCTCCATAAATGGTGACTTCTGGTGATTGTAGCCGTGCTGCCTCACCGGTTTCCTCTGCAGAGCACCATGTGCCAGGCTGGGGAAGGTCGTTGGGGATTTGGTCTCTTTCCGGCACTTGCGATAAGCAAAGCCCTGACGCCTACAGGTGTGACACCAGGGGGGACAGAAATATCCTGCAGGGAGCAGGTTCCTGCCCCCTGAAAGCAAGGGGAGGGTCAGACTCCCCCACTCTTACATAATGGGGGCCAACGGCTGCTCAGTTTCTCGGTGTAAATCCCCAGCAGGTCCCCGGAGGCACAGGGGTGCCTCGTGCTGTGCTCCTGGGGGAGCCCCGGGCAGTGCCACGCTGCGTGTCCCTCGTTGGTGCTGCAGCGTCGTCTCTGACACCTCCGGCACCTCCTGCCGTGGCGGGGGCTGAAGCTCACACGAAGGCAAGCTGGTTTGGGGTCTGTGCAAGGGAAAACCAAACTCGTTGCATTTATGAACGTGTATCTCAAAAACCTGTGTGTCTGAGCCCCTTGCTCCCCAGGTGACGCACTGGTTTGGTCTTCTTGGTTTCTGCTTTTTTAAGTCTACGACCCTTCCTTGTTTTTGTTCCTAGCAGAAAAAAGGAGGCTGAACTGGATGATTAGTCTGAAGCCACAAGAAACTGCAGGGCTGCTCTTCGCTGGACCTTCTCCGCCACCGAGACCGTGGTTCTGTCACCTCAGGGGAGAGCAATGCCACTGCAGTTGGGACAACGCCAGCCACTGCGCATGGGTCTGGCGGGCAGGCAGAGCAGCTGCTCTTCAGGGATAATGTTCAAAGCGTATTTCTCAGGGTTGTAAAAATATTTGTGTAAGCAAACAACAACTTATTTGAGTGCTTGGGCCAGTGCAGGAGGTGATTTACAAGGATGCTGAGGCACTAAATGTAGTTTATGAACAAACTCCAGAGCTGGCCTTTGGCTGAGCACAGGCACTTCCCTTCTCAGAACTTTTGGAAGAGCTTCCAGCCGATGCCTGCAGCCTGTCCTCTCCCATTCCCTCTGCGTGTCCCCGGGGAGCAGGAGCCCCGTCCCCAGCTCCGGCTGGTCCTGGCAGACGGGCAGAGGACCCCCGTTTTGGGTGGGGCATGTGACTCACGAGGGAGGGGACGGAGCCAACAGTCTGGTGCGGCGTTTGGAAGAGGCTGGAAGGTCTGAGCTGTCTGTGTGCTGTGGGTGGCCCTCGGTGGCTGTGTGCTGGGCACACGGTGCTCTGGTGTTGCTGGTCGTGGCGGGATTGCAGCACGATGCAGATGGAAGGGTGCTGTGGTACCCAGAGTCACTTGGTGTTGCCATGACCCCCTCCGCAGCGACCGGGGCGGGGGGCTCGTGGTGCAGACCAGCTCTTCCTGAAGGAACGATCGTCTTGGGGGAAAGGAGAGTTTCCCATCAAGGAGAATGGAGAGGGAGGGCCTTCCAGTACCCGGGTCGGTCAGGAAGGACAAATCCCAGGCTCGAGTTTGTGCAACCTGAGTGGAGCAGGAGCACTCGTGCAGGTCAGGAGGAGGCTCCCGTGCCCCGTCCGCTCCGACCAGCACCCCTGAGGTCAGGCGTTTGTGGAGCTTTGCTTTAGCAGCAGAGCCCAGAACCGTTCCTGTCCCTGAACCAACGCAGCGAGTCTCGTCCAGCTTGCAGGAGCAAAGCGTTTCCTCCGCAGGTGCGGGTTCCTGGCTGTGTTCGGCCAGTTCCGACCATTTCCAGAGGACAACAGGAGCAGACCCGTGAATTCCTGAACAAAGCCCCAACTCTGGCATGTTGACTTAAACCGTGGCTGTGTAAGATTCTAGCATGAAGAGGAAAAAAGATGTTTTCCTGGGATGGGAGAGGGGTGCTGAGGGTCAGGGCTCCTGTGGTCTGTTTTAAATGCTGCCGAGAACTTTTGTATAAATTGGTCTGACAGCTTTTGTTGCTCTTTTCTTGCTGCTGCCTTGGTCTTGGTGCTCCTTGGGTTTAGAGGACACTCGGCCCCTTTCGCGTGTCTGTGCAGCATCTGCTGGGCTGGAGTCGGGGCTGGTTCCTCCGTCAGCGCCCCGAGACCCGGGGAGGGGGCACAGGGAGGAACCCACGGACGCGGCTCCCCTGGGGAGCTGCGTTGGGCTGGTCCTGGGGAGTGCTGACAAGGGGGCAGGTGCTGGCAGGGTGCATCCCAAAATAACCTCGCTGATTGATGTGTTTTACCAGACAAAGCCCGAAGCAGCCACAGTTTTCGAGTCCCCAGTTTTTCGTGCCATCTCCTGGGAGCCTCAAAGCCCTTTCACACGGGAGATGGGAGATGGGTACGGGGGTGGACAGAGACGGGAAGGAAAAGCCACCGCAGGGGAAGCGTGCTCCTTCGATCCCGGTGTGCGTGGGGACCAGGGGGCTGCCGGCTGGCCCGGGGAAGGGGAAGGCTTTGGGTTTGTGTCTGATGCATTGGCAGGGGTCAGGGGTGCAGGGGGTGGTGGCAGCCCCCCCCCCCAAAGTCACGGACCCAGCACCCCTGACACGGCTGAGCCCCATCGCAAGGGAACAGCGTGGAGATGGAGCCTCCGAAAAAGCAACCCCATGGCTGACCCATTACCGGGTGGAGAAACCAGTGAAACAAAAAAATGCAGGAACAGCCCCCCTGTGCCACCNACCCCCCCCCGAAGTCACGGACTCAGCACCCCTGACACTTTCCCCATCGCGCGGGAACAGCGTGGAGATGGAGCCTCCGAAAAAGCAACCCCACGGCTGCCCAATTGCTGGGTGGAGAAACCAGTGAAACAAAAAAATGCTGCAGGAACAGCCCCCCTGTGCCACCGCCTCCCCCGTCCATGGCAAAGACACCCCGAGCTGCGGGGGGCAGCGGGACCCCGGCCAGAACTGCTCCGAGCTGCAGGGGTGGTGGGGAGGGAACCCTGCCAGTGACCTGGGCAGGAGGAGAGTTAATCAACACAATTAGCAGCAGTGGTCCCTGCCCTGGGGACTCCATCTGGATTAACGAGGAAGGGCTGGCTGTGCCTGGCGGGGAGGGTCTGCAGGGTGGGGACCCCCCATGCCCCCTGAAACCACGCCCTGTGCCCCCCCTTCCCTTTCTGCCCCATCCACAGGACTTGGGGTGAGCGCCGCAGGACCCCCCAGCAGGTGTGGTTATCACCCAGTTCATACTGGGAGGAACTGGTCTAGGAGCAGCCTCGGGGCCGCTGGCAGCTGCGACGGTTCATCCACTTCTCCTTCCAACGACACGAGAAGCAGCAGCTTCACCAAACCATGGGGACAGGGTCTCGGAAAGCCCCTCACGCGCCCGGGCGCGTCCCGCGGGCTGGGGGCAGGGGGTGGGTGTTGCTGAGGTCTCAGGGGCAGGACACCGGAGAAATCCGTCTGGTTTTGTGCCGGCTGCCTTGGCCCTGGCATTGCCGGCCTGGGGAGCAGCCTGCGGGCATTGGGGTACCCCAGGACCAGCCAGGCTCATCCCCAGTCCTGGTCACATCGCCCCCGCTGCAGATGTCCCTCGGTGATGCTGAAGCACCTCGTCTGGCTCAGCTGGGCTGGGGAGGGGTCTGGTGGGCGAGGAGCAGCTGTGCTCCGGGGATGCTGCTAGAAAAGGGGGTTCGCTGGGGAGGGGAGGGCAGCTCCTCTGACCTGTCTGCGTGGCTGGAGCAGGTGAGTGGCTGTGGTTTTAAACTCTCCTGTATTGGTGGTTTGGTGGGATTCTGGCTGGGGTTTCGTTGCGTGAGGGTTGGGGGGTGCTGGGCTGCTCGGAGCCCCGTGTCCAGCAGGAATGTTCCCCTGGGCTGCTGTCCCGAGCCCTGTGGCTGGGGAGAGCTCGGGTTTTGTAAAAGCATCGCTGCTGTTCCCCCAGCCCTGCGCCCCTGCCCTCTTCTCGGTCTGGGTGTGGGTGAGCTCCTGGGGGCAGGTGGCTTTGGATTAATGTCCCCTCTCTGGGCAGAGCAGGGGTCTGGGGTGGGGGCTCTGGTTCGAGGCTGGTGCTCCCAGGGCTGGACGGTGCTCCCTTGGCTGCCAAAACCTGGGGCTGGGGCTGAGCGCATGGACTAATCCCTGTGTTTGGTGTCTACGAGTGGCTCTCTGGACACAATAAAGGATTAACTTGGTCTTTATCTAATTGGCTTGTAAACTAGGGAAGGGAAAATGGCTTTGTAACGCGTGAAACCTCCTCTTAACAGCCCCTGGGAGTCTGGAGCCCAGGGTCCTTCCTGAGCAAACCAGGCACATCTCTTCCTTTTTAATTCGCTGTTTGCTGGAAATGAGCTTTTCTGGGTGGGAAGTATTCGTTCCCAACAATGTATTGCTGGGTTGTTTCAAAGCCTTGCCTTTTGTTATCACCAAGGATGCTTCCCTCTTCCACGCTTCTGTCTGGGGCTGCTCAGGGGTCTCTGGAGGGGTCTCGTTGCTCGGGAATTCCTCAGGGCTGCTGGTGAACAGGGATGGGAGCAAGGAGGAGGAAGATGGAGGGATGGAGGAAGGTGATTGAATCCTCTCTTGTAGCTGCAGCGGGGGCTCTGTGAGAAGGGGAGGGTTGTTGGGATGGTTCTGAGCTTCCCCTGACAGTGAAACAGCGTGCCGTGACCGTCTGTGCCCCTCTGCCGTGTGCCTGGGGCTGGGTTAGGGCTGGCTGCCTCCCCTGCCACCCCTGCTGCCGTGACCTGACCTGCGGGGAGGTGCCGGGGGTTCAGATTGTCCCACTCCCCGCTGCAGGACGTGTGGCACCGGGACACTCTGCAGAATGATGCTGGAGTCACGCTGGGGGTGTGGAGGTGCCAATCCCCCCACGTGCGAGCACGCTGCCAGGAGGGGACGTGCGAGTGGGGCAGCTTCAGAGAACTGCCTGGTGCTGGGAACGCTGGCCCTGCCCGGCCCCTGCAGCCTCTGGTGAACCGCATCCGTGTGCGGGGCACGTGGCTGGGGGCAGCGAGGGGACGGCTGCGTGTCCCCCAGGGCTCCCTCCACCGCCCTGCAGCCGGCTCCTTCCAGGAGGCTGCTAATTAGAGCAGGAACCGTTTGGTGGCTTCCCGGGTGGGGATGCTGGGGGATGCTCACCCTGCCGCGATGTACCTGGTGTAGAGCCCTGGCTGGCAACCGCGCCTGGGGCTCGTCAGCAGGCACCGCCTGCGCCGGGTTAATTACACCTGGGGGGCCCCAGGCAGAGCCCCCCCACCATCAGCTCGGCTTCTGCAGGTCAGGCTCAGCCCCCCGTGGTTAGAGGCAGGTCAAAGGCTCCGTAAGAGCTTCTCCGGGCAAACCTGAGCTGGCAGAGGGAATGAACCTGTTCCCCGCCTGATCCCACTGTTGGTGCCACCCCCGGGCAGGAGCCCCTCGCCTGCCTCCTGGGAGCTCCGTGGCAGCGTGTCCCAGCTTGCTTTGCCCTCTGAGGACGTGAAGACTTGTGCCAGTCCAACGCTGGATGAGTTGTTTTCCTGCAGACTCTCTGGATCTGCTCTTGTTTGTGGACAGCTAGGGATGGGGAAGGAGGATCTCTGCAGCGTGCTGCCAATCTGGGGTCCCTCGATAAGGGACAGAAGATGCTTTAGGGCTGGAGGGGCCGTGGGTCCCATGGCCACGGGGGGTGGGTGGCTGTTGGCCATCACAAAGGCTCTGTTGGCCAGCTGGTGTCTGGGGTGAGGTCCTGGCCCTGTGGGGACACAGGCTGGAGCTGCGGATGCTCGGTGGGTCTGGAGGTCTTTGCTTGGGGCAGCCCCATGTGCCCGGGGTCTGCTGGACATTTATCGAGCCCCTGAGCCCACCTCGAGGTTCAGAGCGTTGGGCTCACACCAAGCTGGTCGGGGCGGCTGTGCGCCCTTGGCTCCGTCCTGCGGGGAGCAGAGAGGCTGTTCCCCAGCTCTGGGTCCCCATCCCTGGCTGCAAACTGGTGGTTTTAGTGTTGGTCCTCTGCGGGACAGCTGAGCCTCCCTGGGGCATCCAGAAACCTCTTGTGCCGTGGTCGGGGGGGCTGGGGGGAGTGGATGGTGCCCGTGGGGCTGGGGAGCATCACGGCTCCCCTGCAGTCGTCTCCTTTTGTCCTACAGAGTCTCCACCCCATCGCCCTTCCCTTTGCTGGTCTCTGTTGATCCTCTCTGATGCCAACACCTCTCGCCAGAACCCAGCCCCCCCCCCCCGGCTTTATTTTAAGGCCATATTAATTAAAAGCAAATGAGTGGAATTTCTCTTGACATCAAAATTAATAGCAAATGAGATAATTATGAGCTGTGTCATTAGGGTGATGAAGCAGCTTGTGCAGGGCTCAGCTCTGCAGAACCCCCCCCCTCTCCTTGCCGGGGGCTGAGCTGAGCCGCAGCCCCCCGAGAGGTGTCCGGGGGGCCGAGAGCAGGGGGTGGGAGGCAGGGGACGGGTGGTGGTCTCCTCTTGGGCGGATGAAAGACCCGATTTCTCCTCCTGTGGTGCCAGGGCTCGAGGAGGAGGCTGGGGGGGCAAAGCGGAGGGTGACGGGGAGCTGGCTGCTCTCCGGGGGTGCAGCCCCCCATCCTGCGCACCAATGCTCTCCTGGTCCTCGCGCGTGCAGCTTCCACGAGGGTGCGACTGTCCCTGTTCTGGGGCCTGAGCAGCTTTGAAAATACAAAATCAGGGCCCTCAGATCCGCCTGTGATTAATTCCTGGGTTGGTTCCCAGCTCAAGGGCTGGGTGCAGAATGTTTCCTTAGGAATGTGATTTTTTTTCTTGCTTTTCTCAGACTCGCTGCTTGGCTTGTTGTGCCTCTGCCTGCAAGCCCCCAGCTGTTCTCACTCCGCTGCTGGTGCTCACGAGCTGGTGCCCTCATTATTATTTTTTTTATGTTCTATTTATTGAGCACTCCTGAGATCCTGCTGCACGGGAGGCCCCGGGTGACCGCAGGGACTCCCCTCCCGCGGAGGGGCTCTGCCGGGGGATGAGCATCTCCCGGCAGCGGTTTGGACTGGAACCAGCTCCTGGTTGTGTGCCGGGAGGAGGATGGGGTTCGCCAGACCAGGGCACGGTGGGAGGGAGGGAGGAGAGGCGGCTGCTCCCGCGCTGTCGCGTGGAAGGGAAACATCCGTCCTCTTCACATCGCTGCCGACGATCCAATATCAAACACGTGCTGAGGAGAGCGCTGGGATCGGAAAGCCTGAGATAAATCCCGCGGCTCCGTAACTGGCTGGGAATCGGGGCGGTTGGCGATGTGATCGCAGCTCCATCATTAACACAAACCACGTTTGTAACGAGCGGGGCAGGGAGGGTCTGGGGAATCCACCTGGTGGATAACGAGCTTTCTCCAACAAATTACTTGGATATCAATTAGTTCGCTGGGTAAATGTCACCCGGCCTCTCTTTGTTTGCGGTAATCCGGGATCTGATTAATTTGATGTCGTTATTGCTTGTGATGGGCAGGGCTGGGGCACGGCAGCCCCGGGGCGGGCAGGGGGGCAGGGGCAGGATCTACCCCACCCCTGGAGTGGCATCAGGGCGAGGGGAATCCCAGCCCCTCGAGATGACATCCCGGCATCTGCGGGTGCTCCTCCTGTACCCCGGGGTGGGCAGGGGGGTCACAGCCCCCCGGCAGCTCAGTCCAGCAGCTCAGCACCCCTGGGATGCACTGCGATGGCCAGCTGCTGGGGCTGGATGTGGGGGGAGATGGGGCCGGGGGCTCCTCTCCCAGCCCTGGGCACCCCCACGGAGCTCATCAGGATTAATGCACGGATGTAGGGGTGTTCTGGGGAGGGAGGAGAAAGGAGCTGAAAGCATTGCTGATGATGGAGCACAACCCATCCCGAATCTAACCCCCTGCAACAAACCAGCCGGTCTCTGGGTGTGGGGCGGTGTTGGGGGGCTGGAGGGAAATGGTTGGGGGGTGCTGGGGCTGGGTGAGGGGCTCTGCTGGGGATTGGGGTCCTGCTCCCCTCTTGGGAGGGAGCAAATCTGCACATCTGGGTCCCCTCAGGGTGTGCCCACCCCATTGGAGTGCTGGGGGGGGGCAGGAGGGTCTGTGGGTTTTGGGGGCAAGCTGCTGGTCCCCAGCTTTTGCGAGCACTGAGTGATGGAGCCCTGCATCCCTCCCCTCCCTGGCAGGAGGGGATTTGTGGGGTGACCCAGCCCTTTGCACCCCTCCTTCACCCTCCGCCAGCCGGGCTGGGGGCGGCTGCTGGTGCGGGGGGGGGGGGCTGCCCTGTGGCACGTCTCTGCCTCGCAGCGGAGCCTCGCCAGGATGAGAAATGTTAAAATCTGCTGCAGGCTATCGCTGACCTGATTTCCAGCATCGCTGGGGAGCTTTGTCATCTGTTGCTTACAGCCTGGGTGCAGATGGGCTGTCAGGGAGTGAAATGTGGGAGGGGGTGCATAGGGACCCCCACCCTGTGCTGCCCCGGTACCCCCAGCCCCGGGCGGCGCGGGGACCCGCGGGGACCCGCGCCGCCCGGGGCTGGGGGTGCCGGGGCAGCACAAGGTGGGCTGTGACCCCATCCCTCCGTGGAATGAGCCTCCTGTGCCCAAGCTGGGGCAAACAAGATGCTCAGGGTCCAGCTCAGCTTGGGTCCCTGCAGATTTCTGCAAAGCAGAAAACAAATGCTAATTACGCAGCATAATTAGCGAGATGCTGCATCTATTTTTAATCGACCGTAGAAGAGACATTCTTCCTTCCCCTCCGTGCTCACCGGCAGCTTCTCCCAGGCTTAGTGGGGGGACCCTGAGGTGGGAAATTTGTTGCTCTTTCCCTCCGTACCCCTGGGATCCCTCCTGGGGTCTGCAGCCGGAGGAGCATCCCCCAAAACTCCTTGGTGGAGTCTGAGCTCCCGGCCCCTCCGTAAGCCCTCAGGGATGGATGGATGGAAAGGGGGGAGGAAATCGGCTCAGCCCTGTCAAGGCAGCAGCTGGGAAAATGGCAGGAGGAGGAGCCCCAGGAAAGGTTGCAAAAATATTCAGAGCAGGCGAGATGGCAGGGCCAGGGGGGGTGCCCGGTGTCAGCCCTGCCTGGGGCAGGGTGGCTCCAGAGGGAGCTGCCGGCTGCAAAAAGCAACCTCTGCTCCAAAATATTCATCAGAGAGATGCATTTAAAGTAGATCTGTACATCTGCTGCGGCTGGGGGTGGCACTGGTGGGGCTGTGACACACAAAGGTGATGTGTAAGGGGGGTGGGGGACATTCACGGGACCCTCCTGAGGGCAGAGCTGTCCTCCGGCAGCAGGAGAGGCAGCGGCTCGGAAAGATCCAGAATTATCAGGATTCTTCCAAAATTGCTTTAAAACTCCCCCTCGGGGTGGGATGCAGCGGGGTGGCCGGGATCGATCCTTCCACCGGCGTGGGGGCTGCCTGCGGCTCCCCCCTCTGCAGAGACCCTCCTCCGACCCCGGTGTGACGGTGCCACGGGTTAGGGGCTGAGGAGGCAAATTGTCATCAGCCAGCGGGACTGGAGGGTGAACGGATCGTTTCCCCAATGGAAGGGCTGCTCGGAAACAGGCTGATGGCTGGGAGCTGAATCCGGATCCCTCTGGGGTCCTGGGGCAGGTGTGTGCAGGATTTGGACCACCAGCGATGGGGATGGTCCAGGCTGGGTGGGGATGGTCCCAGGTCCCTGGTGGGAGCAGTTTCGGAGGAGCAGGCAGCGCCCAGGCAGTGCTGGGGTCGGTGGTCCCTCCTTGGATGGTGTGTGTGCTTCCAGCGCCGTTCGGGTGCAGGCAGCTCCGTGCCGGGGCTGGGGTGGCCGTCGACGTGGGGTGTTCGGTGTGAGATCCCGTGTGAGTCATGCCGGGGTGGCTGCAGCAGCGCCGGGATCCGCAGGAGCTCAGTGTCTGTGTGTTTGGAGACCTGGGGGGGGTTGCAGGCTGGAGGAGGGCTGGGGGCTGCGGCGGGGTTGGGACCTGTGCCTGGCTCCCTCGGGATGTCTCCGAGCTGTTGTCTCGGGGAGATTTTCCCTGTTACAGAGTGATTAGTCCTGCTGTAGGAACAGTTTCCGTGCCGATGACTGGCCAGAGGCTCGTCTCGCTGCACTGAACAGATTTTGTGTCCCTCCAGCCCTGCAGTGTGGAAGGATGGGACGGGCTGGGGTGTGCTCCGTGCCTGCCGCGGGCACCAGCCGGAGCATCCCTGGCTGCAGTTCAGCGGGACCGTGGCCGGGTCTGGTTGGGTTTCCCAGGGGAGGAAGGGTGTGAGGAAGCCCCTTCCTCTGCCGTGCCCGGAGAGGATGCTCCACGCTCTGCGGAGGTGCGGGGTGACGATGCTCTGCCAGCAAAGCTCCCGTGTGGCATTGGAGGGACACAGTGTCACCGTGACTCAGCCTGGGACCGGAACGGTCTGTCAGCCTTGACGTTGTGCTCGGGGTCATGTCCAGCCGCCTGCGGTGACCCAGCTGGTCCCTGTGCTCCTGCAGCAGCCGCACGGCGTGGCCCCCGCAGCACGGGGTGCTCCGCAGCCCCTGGCCCTGTCACTGTGGGGGGGCTGATACCTTCCCTCCCCAGGTGGGAAAATCCTCCCAGCCCTGCCCGCTGCCCTGGCTGCAGTGTTTGGCCGCCTGCCTTCGGCTCTTCCTCCTCCTCGCTGCACAGCCCGTGAGACCCTCGCCCGGAGCTGTGTCCCTGGGGGGCCCAGGCCGGCGTGCAGCAGCCCCCAGCGTGGCACAGAGCCTCAGCCAAGGGCTTGGGGCATTTCCCTGCAGGGTGGGCAGGTCAGAGCTGCTGCCCAAGCCCAGGTGCCGCAGGGCTCCCTGGCACTGGGGAGGGTGATGCTGGTGCTCCAGCTCCACCCAGGAGCCGTGCTGGGGAGGGGGAAGGATGCTTCAGCCTGCGCACCTCTCTTCCTTCCTCCTCCATCCCTCCCCATTTTTGTGAAATGCAGACAAAGGGTGTTTTCTGTAGGTCCATGCCAACGTTTCCCTCCCGCAGCCGTGCCCAGCGGGGAGCTGAGCCCCCTCCCTGCTCCCGGGGGCTCTGCCCACCAGCTCCCTGCTCTGTTCCCGTGCGGGTTGGACCCGGGTCTCGTGGAGCCAGGTGCTCCCGGCGCGGTGGCACGGGCCAGACGGGCGGCGTGACGCTAATTAATCAGACTGTGCGTTACGAAGGGCCGAGCACGCCTCTGGCCCTGGGGGTGGTGACGATGCTGTGGGGTGTCTCTGGACCCGGTGCTGCAGACAGCCCTGTGCGGGGCAGGGGTGCGGGAAGGGCTGTCTCGGACCACGCTCTCGCTCCAGTTTTCGTGGCTGTTTTGCTGTAAGATGCAGCCAATTGCTTTTTTTTTGTCTAGCCCATCACCTCCTCTCACCTCCCCAAAGCCCTTGGCGGGGTGCCCCAGGAGTGGGGAGCAGAGGATGGGCAACGGGGCGCAAAATGCCCGCGCGAGAGAGTGGTTTCTCTTCTGTGCGCGTTGCCCGCGAGAAGTCGGATCAGAGCTGTAAATCCCAGCTGTATCCTGCCCTTAAGAACTCTCCCTCGCCCCCGTTGATATTTCTGAGCCATCTCCCGAGGCGTGGGGCCTGTCCTCACGCAGCCCAAGATCTCCATCTGCTCAGCGGCTCTAAAAGCCGCCTGGATTTACTGCGCTGGGCACTGCTGCGGGCAGCGCTGTCCCTTGTCCCCGCGCTCGCAGGGACCCTGGGCTGGCTGTTGCAGGGGTGCCGGGGCAGAGCTGGCACCAGGTGCCACCCAACAGCTTCAGCCCAAAGTGGGGGGTTCTGGTGCTGGGGTGGGGTGTCAGGATCTGTGCATCCCACTGATGGGCAGGACCATCCCTGCCCGCATCCCTGCCCGCATCCCTGCCTGCTGCAGGAGCTGCCGTCACTGCTGAGCTGCCCCGGGACAGGCAGGGATGGCCCCAGAGCCCCTCCGCCCCTCTTCTTGCTGCCTGGTGTGGCTGTAGGCGTGAGGACACGCATGGGGGGGGTGGTCTAATGTGCGTGTGAGGCTGAGTGGCAGATCGCAGGTCCCCTTGCAGCCTTGGGGAGCCTGGGAGGTGACAGTCGGGGAGGTTTGTCACCCCTCTCTCCGTGCAGGAATCTCAGCTCCCCCAGCTCCAGCCCCCTCAGCCATCCCCCCATCCCGCCCCGCTCCCACCCGCTGTGCCCCCGCCTCGGGGAGCGAGACAGCCCCGCTGCAACCGCAGCAGCGTTTGCCAGCTACCGGCAAGGAAAAAAAAAAAAAAAAAGCCTGTTAGTGTAATTTTTTTATTGCAGTTTGAGTTGTAGCGCAGCACCAGCCTCCGGCGGAGGGTCTGCTTCCCTCTCCTGCGGCAGCGGGTGGGCACAGCGCCGTTATCCGGGCAGCCGGGATGGGGGCTGTGGGACGGCTGTCCCCAAGGCTGGGAGCTGGGGCAGGGCTGGGGGGGCTGGGGACGGTCCCCGAGCTGCCACCCGCTCCCTGGGTAAAAATAGGAACCCCCTCGCCAGGCTGTGGGCTGCTCCCCGTGACACCAACCACGCAGCCTGTCCCCGGAGCAGCTGGTTTTGGGGGCGGAGGGGAAGGGATGGTGTCTGCAGCGCTGGGGAGGGGGTGTGGGGGGGCCGGCTGGAGGGCTGCAGGGGTGATGCTTTCCTCCGGCTGTCAGGGTGATGGGTGAGATCCCTCCTGCAGAGGGGGGGGAGCCGGGGAATTGGGGAGGGGGAAATTCTTGGCTGCACCGTTTGCTTCAATGCCCCTCCTGTGTCCTCTGCCATCACCCCCCTGTGCCTGTGTTGCCCCCCATCCTGCCCAGCGCTGACCCGGGGCTGATGCTCCCCCCCAGCCCCACTGTCAGCTCGTCACCTGCCAGAGTGACTGAGGCGTGTTCTGCCCTCGGGCTGTCCCCTGGGGGGTCGGTGACTTGCCCCAGAACAGCTCTGGTGTGTCATCACCTCCTGACCCGGGAGGGTTCCCACTGCTGCCCGTCCCCTGCCCCGGGGACCCAGCGATGGGTCTGCCTCCATCTGTGGCGGTGACATGGGAGAACCTGCTGGGTCCCCAGAGCCCCAACCCACAGCTGGGCTGGGGGCGTCCCCCTCCCTCCCTGGCCCCGCTCGGGGCTGTGTGACGATGGTCGTGCCTTGGGACATCCCAGAAAGGACCCGGAGCCGTCACAGGAGCAAACCCTCCGGAGGAAAATGAGCTTTGTGGGGGTGGGAGGTGTGGGGTGATGAAGAGGGGTCTGGGGGGCTGTTCTCTGGCAGCTGGGGGTCTGGGAGGGGGCGGGGACCCATCAGGGATGCCATTGGCAGAGGCTGCAGTTGGCTGGGGACATTGTTGGGGAAGATGCAGCACAAGTGGCTGCGGGACACCCTCGGTGGTCCCCGGGGGGCCCAGACTCACAGGGCGAGGGCTCTGCGGAGTTGTGCCAGCTGTGTCCCCCGGGGCTGTGTCACTGCATCCCCACTCTGATGGAGGAAGGCAGGGGAGTGCTGGTGTCACCAAGGGTGGTGTGGTGTCACTGAGGCAGCAGCAGAGCTGGACCCAGACAGGGGTGGGGGGGCACAGAGGTGTGTTTCGGGTGGTTATAAGGGTGAATAAGTGCGTATCTTTGATGCTAAAAGCAGTTTATCCGGCTGGTCTGTTCTGCAGCAGATGCGTTAGAAGGGGGAATTTGCAGCAACCACTTAGGAACAGCCTGAGCACTGCCCAGTGCCTGTGACACAGGGGTGGCCTCTGGCTGTGCCAGCCTCTGAGCCCAGTGCCAGGGACAGCCCCACGCTCAGATTTGTCCCCTGGAGCGATGCCTTCCAGGAACTGCATGCGGAGCCCAGCCTGGCTCCCCAAGGACGAGCGAAATGCCCCAAGTGCGGCTCCTGCCTGCGCCCGGATCGTTTGCTGCAGAGCTGACGAGCACCGGGCATGCGGGGTGTCACTGTCCCCGCTGTCACCAGCCTGGCACAGGCAGCCGGAGGGAGCTGAGCTTCCAGCCTGCGTCGTGGGGGAAAAAAAATCCATTTGTCCGATGGTGTTGCATAAACCAGGGAAAGATGCAGTCTAATGTCACAGGAGAAGGAGAGAGCTTGGCAGGCACAGCCAAGGCTCCGGGGGGAACTGGGCAGAAATTCCTGCTCCTGGCAGGCAAAACCTTCCCGGGGAGCAGGATGGGCTCCTGGGCACGGGCGGCACAGGGAACTGACACATTTAAGAGAAGCCGGTGTCTTTCTTCACTCTTTATTGTGTAAAAATAAAGTCAACAATTCATGTAATCTCAGCAATAAAATGGAAAAAGCATGAGTATCCGTAGAAACAGTGCGTTGTCAGAACTGCCGATGCGGACGGGATGCGCAGCACATCGTAACCCATTCAAAACCCAAAGGAGACCGAGAGCAAGTCATAGGAAAATGTACAGCTTTGGTTAGCAAAATAATGACAAATCGAGATACATCTATTCTCTCCCCTACTATACACTATATACATTGTGTTGACATCACACCCTTTTTTTTGTTTTTTTCTTTTTTTTTTTTTGGCAAATTCGACGCACCTGGGACTGGGGGTTAAACCTTTCCCGGGGTCTGGTTCTCAGCAGGTTGTGCTTGTCGCTTCGCTGATGTGAACAGGTTCTTCGGAGGAACTTAAATTAACTCACGATGGTTTTCTGTGATTTTTTTTTTTTTTAAAAAGAGCACAGTTTAAAATCCGCTGCCCTGAGCCACAGTTCGTAGGAAGGTCTCTCGCTCGGGAGGTGTCACTGCGGGTGCTGCTCCTGGCTGGTCCCCGGTCCCCGCAGCGGCGGTGGCTGCAGCTCTGTGCTCCTGCCCAGGGGCAACCTTGGCCTTGCCCGGCTCCGCGCGGGCCCCTCCGCTCGCCGCGGCTCTTTGCCGCATCTCTGGAGCCCTGTGTGAATTCTCTGCCTCAGCCTCCGCTGCCGCCCGGGGCCAGCGGGGCGGGCTGGGGGTGATTTCTGCGATCTGTAGTACAAACCAGGAGTTTAGAAAAGGAAACCATACAAAATGCATCTGTTATTTCAAAATACGCTTCTTTATCTCTTTTTTTTTTTTTTTTCCTGCAGAATCTCAAAGTACTTTTTTCTCAGGGAGCACTGCTTAATTCTACATTTTTTTTAATCTTCATAAAAATACCCTTTTTTTTGTTAATCGGTAATAAACTTCCCTTTACAGTAAGAGAAACAGAGTGTATTATCAAAAGCAGAAAGGCTTCAGACTTTCCATGGTAGCTAAACTTCCAGGGGACGGTAAAGGCTATTTTTCACCAGCTACGGCGCGGAGGAGGCCCTGGGGGGGCTGCAGGCGGGGGGGCCGGGGGGACGTACCTGAGTGCGGCAGGTCGGGGAGCGGGGCTGGTGGAGGGGGGGTCCCCACCCCGGTGCCCGCCGCAGCCCGGGGCTATGGCTGTGGTGCTGGGGAGCGGCACCGGTGAAGGTGGGGGGTCCCTTACCCGGGGGGGGGAATGGGGGGTCACCCCCTCCTCAGAGCCCTGGCTGCTGCAGTGCAACCAGGGGAAAAGGGGTGTTGCAACCCTCCTGGGGGGCTCCAGAGGGGAGGGAGAGGAGCCCCGAGGGGGGGGGCTCCAGTCCAGGCGCTGCAGCCTTTTAAGGCGCCGATGCCCAGGAAAGTGGGGTCCCCCCTGGCGGGGGGAGACGGCAGCAAAGCGGGGGCCAGGCTGGGGGCAGGGGGGTGGCGGGATGGGCGCAGCCGCGCCAGGCCAAGGCACGCAGGCGTTGAAGGACGTTGGCAAGACAGAAACCGGAGGGTCAGGGGGCTCCGGGGGCGGGTGGCCCCGCTGCCAGGGCACCCCCGCTCCTGGGGACAAGATGGGTGGCTTCGTTCTCGGTTGGTTTTTTTTTTTTCGCAAAAAAAGGAGGTTTAAAAAAAAAAAAAAAAAGGAATGAAAAAGAACCCAGTGAGGAGGTTTCTCCTGCTTGTCCGTGGCCCTAGTTGAGCTGGCGACAAGCCTCAAAAGTCCACTTAGTGGCCCCGCCGTAGATGTCGATGTTGGCCTCTGCCCAGGCGATGACGTTGCCCTGGAGCGCCTTGGTGCTGCAGGTGGCCAGGCTGTACACCTCCCCGGGGCTCAGCTTCCTGTCCCACACGTTGAAGTGGGCCAGCTCCCCCACGAAGGCTTGCGTGGCATCGAACCCACCGCCCAGCGTGTCCTGCGGAGGAGCCACTGTCAGCGGGGGCACCCGGCCAGACCGCCCCATCCCGCCCTGCGACCACCCACACCCCTCCGTCCCCTCAGGTGCACCCAGCAGGGCAGGGATCCCCACGCCTGCCCCCCCCCAGCCCCGTTACCTGCTCCTGGCCCAGGACCAGGACCCCCTGGGGTTTGATGGGGTGGTAGGGCGCCAGGTTCTCGCCGCTGCCGGTCTGCGTGCCGTCCTGGTAGGCTTCCCACACGCCATCCCGCGTGGTCCAAGTGACGCAGATGTGGTGCCACTTGCCATCATTGATGACAAACGGCAGTTTGGCCACCTGCGGGCAGCGGGTCAGGGTGGTGGGCAGGGGGGTCCCCATGGTACCCTCCCAGCTGGGTGCCCTCCCTGCTCCCCAGGGCCGTACCTTGTCGTTGATGAGGATCTCCATGGGGTTGTTGCCCCACTCAATGAGCACCAGCTCGTTCGCCTGCCCGGGCACGGCGTAGGAAAAGGGGGTGCCCATGCCGGGGGAGGCGTTGGACTTTATCCACATGCAGATGCTGAAAGCGTACATCTCGGGGAGGCTCTTCTTCACCTTGGCGTACATGTAGTTGGTGCGCAGCGGGAAGGTGAGCTGGAACCTGTCCGGTGGCCGGTTGTCCTTCTGGCCTGGGGGACGGAGGCGCGGTGGGGTCCAGCTGGACCCCCTCTCTGCCCGCTTTGGGGGTTATCCCCCCTCCTCCCCACCCCGTTATGCAACGGGCCTTGAGACAGCAGCGAGGAGCAAATCCCTCCGGCACCGCGCAGCGCCCAGCTCCCTAATCCCCGGCGCGGAGCAGCGCCCGGAGCATCCCCGGCTCCTGCCACCCGCCCGCGGGGACCGTTCCGCCACCGCCGGGGGAAAGCGACCGCTCCGGGGGTGGGAAACAGCACGGGGCTCGGCACAGCCGCCCGCGACCACCGGGACGGAGCAGCTCGGCATCCCGCCCGGCAGCGCCCGGTCCCGGGGAGCGCGGAGCCGCGGGGAGGGGGCACGGCTGGAGGCGGGGGAGCGCACCGGGGGGTCCCGCGGGCTGCGGGGCTGGGGAGCGGCCGGTACCTTTCTCCAGGTCGCTGATGCGCTGGTGCAGCGAGGTGAGGGTGCTCTCGATCTTGCCGCGCTCCTCGGACTCGTTCCGGGGGCTGTATTTCCCCTCCTCCAGGCTGTTCACCCGCGACAGCACCTGCTTCTCCAGGTCGTCGATTTTGTTCTGCAGGATGTCCTTCAGGTTGTTGGTCTGGCTGGAGGAGTTCATCCTGCTGAACTGCTGCAAGGGGCGAGCACAGGAGCGGGCTGTCACCGCCCGAGCCGCCGCCGTGCCCCGCCGGGCTCCCGCGGGGGCTCCGGTGCCCCCGGTGCTGCGGCTGCCCCCGGGCGCGCCCTGCCCCGCCGCCGGGACCCAGCCCGTACCTCCAGGTTCTCCAGCCGCGTCTTGAGGGACTGCAGCGTCTGTCCCAGCTGGCTGAGGGTCTCGGCCGCGGGGGCCCGGGACAGGTCCCCCATAGTGTTTTTGGGGCCGCCGCCCCCCTTCCTGCCCGCCCCGCCGCCCTTGCCCTCGCCGGACAGCGGCTCCAGCACGCTCTGGCTCTCGCAGCGGCCCAGTTTGGCCGTCAGCTCCCGGATGGTGTCCTTCTGGTTCATGATGGTCTCCTTCTGCTGCAGCACCGTCTCCCGCAGCTGCAGCACCGTGCTCTTCAGCTCCTCGGCCGAGCCGCCGCCCGCCGCGGGGGCCGCGCACATGTCCCCGTCCAGCGGCACCGAGGTGCAGATGAACCGCGTCTGCCCGAAGCCCTGCGCGGAGCCCTGCCCCAGCAGCCCCAGCAGCGCCAGCACCAGCGGGAGCGGGCGGCCGGGGGGCCCCGCGGCCATGGCTGCGCTGCCGGGGGGGGGGTACCCGGGGCTGATGGGGGGGTACCCGCGGCCGGCTCCGCCGCTCTCCGCCGGGCCCACTGCGGCACGCGGCCGCTCTTATAGCGCCCGGGCGGGGCCGCGCGCCCTGACGTCACG
>VZTO01003744.1:149182-163076 GCA_013400615.1 Syrrhaptes paradoxus
GGGCTGCGCGGGGCTGAGGCTGCCCCGGGGTCGCCGGGGGTCCGTGTCCGTGGGTTCCCCCCCCCGGGGGGGTGTTGCCGTGGGTGCCCGTGTGTACTCCCGCCCCCGCTGCCCGAGCCGCGGGAGGGGTCCCGGGGGGCCTCGGTGCCGTTCCCTCGCACCGCGCGGGGCTGTTCCCGGCAGCTCGGCAACGCGTCTGCCCGCCTCCCCCCTCCCCGGGCATCCCCGCTCCTACACCCCCAGCCGCAGCCCCCCCGGCGGGGAGCACGCAGGGACCCCCGGGCTCCGGGGCGCTCCGCGGGCAGGAGCCGGGGGGGCTGCGGGCCCCAGCGGCTGGCTCAGGCTCACGCTCGAAGGAGGGTGCTTGCAGCAGCGAGGGCAGGGGGTGCCGGCCCGGGGGGGGCCGCTGGGGCGCGGGGGGACCAGCAGCGGCTGCGTGTCCCCCAGGAACCCGGTGCAGCAGAGGGATGCTGGTGCATCGCTCCGGTGTGGGCACGGGAGAGCGATCGCTGCTCTTCTTCCTTTTTAACCAGGAAAAAAATAATCCCCAGGTGATACTCGGATCTGTCCTTGGTGGAAATGGTTTGTGGCCGTCAGAACTGGCACTTTTCTCCTCTTCAGCACTTCAGCCAAGGCTGATTCCTCTTCAGAAGCGAGCATGCGGCTTCTCCCTGCGTCTGTTCCTCACACCCTTCCCTTGGCCGGGACCCCTGGGCGCAGCAGGACCGTCCCCCCGCCACAGCTCCTTCGGGCTCTCCTGCCTTTGGTTTCAGCCTCGTCTTCTCTCGGCGGTATTGCATCGTGTTAGGGAATCCCTGAGGGAGGTTTAGCTAGCAGGCTGCCTGGGTGGGTGTGCTGCTGGTTACACCCCGGGTGACTCTGGTCCTCGCTCAGGTCCCTGCCTGGCCAGCACTGCAGCGGGCTGCCTGGCTGGAGTGTTTACATAATGCCAAGTTATCCCCTGAAATAAGAAGCGAGTAGTTTTGATCAGTGAAGTGGATCAGGAAAATAGAAAGGCTTTCAGTCCATGGATCTGCAGAAGATGGAGTACTGCTCCTCTGCCATCCTTTCCCCCTCCCATCTCCCCTCTGGTGAGCCCCTGACGATCCCTCTCCGGGAGCGGGAGCGCACCGAGATGCTCGCAGTGACTCAGTCCGATGCCTTTTCTGCTGCAGGTGCTTGTCTAGCCCCAAGAGTTTTATGACACACACCTTGGCATCGAGTGTTTCCTCCTCAAAGGCACCTCAGCTGCCTTTGGGAGGCCCCTTTACCCCTTCTGCAGAGCTCCCCGGGTTACAGTTAAAGCAACATTTCACGGCCAACCCCAGGGGTTTGGGGTTGTCTCTGGGCACAGCAGGAAAAGGCTGGAAGGGAAAACCCCCAAATCCTCTGCCATGGCTGGGAATGGCCGTTGGTGCCCAGCCTTGGGGAGCCAGGGCAGCGCTGGGACAAGAGTGGCCAAGAGATATGGAGCGCTCAGCGCTTCCGCAGCACTTCGCTGGGAGCCTGTAGTGCTTTTGTCATCCGTCAAACCTGTCCCAGTGCTTATGGGAACTGCAGGGAATTGTTCTTTGAGCCTTCTGAGGGCTTCTGGTTCTTCCTGCTGGTCCTGCCCCCGCGATGCAGCAGCTCAGAGCCCCTGGAACCGGTGAGGAGCTCACCTCTGGGGCTGTGTGCTTTGCTTCGGGAAATTCTGGGGAAAAATCCTCTGGGTTCTTCATGTCTGGCTTTACTGCCCTGGTTACTTCTCCTCCTGCTGCATGGCGTTGGAAATGTTGTTTTGGTTTGGTTTGGGTTTTGTTTTTGTGTTGTGGTTTGGGGTTTGTTTTTTTTTTTGAGAGAAGGGATGCTATGGAGAAGGCTGAAAAGACTGCAGGTCTAATTCTTCTGCCACAGGCATGAGTGCAGACCAGAAATAATGTCACTGCAGGCAATACAATTACACCAGTGCAGGACTGGTCTGAGAGGCAGCTGAATTGGTTCCCACTTCTGCTAACATCTGCATGGTATTGACAAAGCTGTTCATGTCACCGAACCAATTTAACCGGGAATCTTTTGTCACCCATAGTACATTATGCTGAGATGAGACCAAGGTGACAGGCGCAATAAAATAAACACTCCGATACTATGGTGATGGAGACCGTGTAAATGCCTCGATAGGAAAAAGCAACAAAGCTGCACTACAATAGATAAGCAAAATAACTCCTCTGTTTCCTAATGCAAAGAAAGAACTAGAAAATACCATCAAGATTTCAGCTTTCCCTGAACCACTGAATCATGCCGTAGGATCCGTTATTGCTTTTGCAGATTTAGGAGCTGTATGGCTATAATGGAACAACACAGCCCCTATTATTTTTAACTCTTCGCTTGCCTCTTCCCAAGCGCTCTCTGTAGCTGGCTGATTTATTGCTCTGTAGCCGAAAAGCGCTGAGCGCAGCGATCGAGGACCCTTGGAGCTGCTGTAGCTGCGAGCAGGAGCCAGCAGCACGTTTGTGTTTGTGACGGACAGCCCCGGGTGCCCCTCTGGGACCGGGAGCTCTGCCCCCCCGTGCCCTCTGCCACAGCCGGTTGTCCAGCGCAGAGGTGAGGTGTGTAAATACTCGATCTGTTCAGAACTAACCTTTGTGTGAGAAGCGCAGGGTTGCAGATGCGTAAAGGACATTTTTTAAGTGGACAAATCTCTCTAATCCCGGGAGCTGGAGCCCTCGGGAGCAGGCGGTGGAAGCTTTCTCTCCTGTCTGTGCAGCCTGCTGCACATAAACCATCTCCTGTGGGGTGATGCTGATGCCGCATTTGAGTCTCCTCTGCGGAGTGGGAACGATATGATCCATTATGGGATGGAGACAGCTTTGCGACAGGAAATGGATAGACTTCACCGCGCGAGAAGCTCCCTGTGCGTGTGCACCTGGCTGGTCCCCAGCCGATGCTGGTTGTGCCCGTGTTGTCCCTGAGGGTCCCGAGGGACCGTCCACTGCAGCCCCTGCCTGCGCACCCCCGTCCCCAACACGCTGCAGGCAGGACGTGGCAGCGGCTGTGAGGCTGTTTGTTGGGTTTTTTCAATATGAGGGAGCCTACAGCAGGGACAGGAGCTCTGATCCCGCTCCAGCCTGGCTGTCGGTGCAGAGCGGTGCATGGAGGGAGCCGGACCCTGCCCAAAGCCCCTCATCTTGTGCAGCCAGACAAGGGGCACAGAACCGGCGCACACCTCCGAGCTGCGCCATGGTTAAATTTGCAGAATAGTGTATATGCAAATTTTTATTTTTTTTTAACGCCTTCTAAAATCTACAGCTGTCATTAGAACAGCTTGAGCATGGTGTGTAGCTAGTACAAACACTGTAAGGTGGAGTATTCCCTTCTGTCACAGACAAACACTTTGGACTAGAGTTCGGGAATTTGCTGCATTTTGCTGCAGTCTTTCTTTGCAGATCTCTTCCTCTCTGTTTCTTTCCCTCTCTCTCTCTCTCTCTCACATACATTCAGTCTCTCCTCTTTTTTCCTTCCCTTTCTTTCATTGTTCTCATCTCAAAGTTGGTTTCCTTCTAAATTGCCTGACATTTTCCTCCAGTGAGAATGAGCAGTGAGTTCTTTGTACCAGTAGGTCTCGGCGATGCTATAGGGACACAGATCCTTTCATTACAAATAATTAATTTAGCTATATATTGCATAACATCCTAAAAAGCTTTCTAGGGCAGTCTCATGCTAGCTGGATGCACAGTTCCTATCAATATTACATTACATTTGGGTACAACAGTTATGAAGTTTCATTAAAAATTTAATTTGTGGTTTAAAACTGCAGCATTCCCTTAAAAGTGCATCAGAGAAACCATTCTGGCTGCTCGAGGACTGATCTTGCATTAGCCAAAATCGCAGGGGGAGATGTAAAGGGGCCGGGTACCGCGGTGATGCTCCCTGCACAGGGACCCATCGGGATGGACCGAGAGCGGGAGGGAGCTGGGGCTCAGCATCTGCCTGCGCCGTGTCCTGCTGGGCTCCTGCCAGCTGTCAGATGTTTTTTTTTTGAGCACAGAACTGAGCATTGACCTGTGTCTCTGGTTCCAGCCACATGTGAGCACAAAAAAGGCCTGACCCCGTTCCCGGTGCACCCCGCTCCAGCCGCATCCGCTGCTCTGGGATTTAGTCCGTGCGGGAGGAGGACGGTAGCTTCTGCAGAGTGCAGAGAAATAGGCGCTGTGCCCGGGGCTGTGGGGCAGGAGCTGCTCTGTGCCTTCTGCAGGCTCCTGGGGAACCCGCTGAGAGCCAGGAGTCCCGGAGGAGAGGATGCTAACGCCTCCGTAGAGATCCTCCAGACAGACATCCTCTGCTCTTCACTCGTGCAAATTAACGATCGCCTTGCCATCGCTGGAGGTGTCCTGGAGTGGGAACGGGGAGATGGAGGAGGAGCAGGGCCTGGGATCATGTTTTGTTAATGAAGTTTTGTTGTGATGCTTCAGCAGTGGATTTGAATGGAGGCAGGTTTAAAACATCCCACATCCGCCTCTCCGGCTCGGAATTGATCTGTACCGTAATTTCCACCCCTGTCTGCACACACACGTCAGAATAACCAGCAGCTTCTCTTTCCAGACCATCCCTCAGGTCATTTTACACCTTCCTCGGGATTTACCCACTGTAGGAGCTGGGTGCTGGCTGTGCGATGGATCTGAGTTCCTCAGCAGGACATGGACCCCCTGGTCCTGCCCGGGCGGTGGGACTGGACCCGCTGCCCCTGCCGCAGCCCCCACCCAGCATGGGGAAGGTCTGCACAGCGCCTGCCCTCTCCCTGACACAACCCACAAGAGACAGACTGTGTTATTTATTATAAAAACCCCACCTGATATTTTTTTCCCCGTCCATCAAAAGAGGGGAAATTTGCAGGCAGGGCGGGTGTTTCAGAAGTCAGCACAGTCCTGGTGTTTGCTGGAGGTCTGCAAAAGATCGCTTCCCCTCCCCCAGGAGAGGATAATAAAGGGGAGTGGGTTCCTAAATCCCTTAAGCTGCTTTGATAGCTTCAATATTTATCTGTAATCCTGCCAGCGCTTCGGAACAGGCACAGCCCTGCGTCCCTGCGCTCTGGGGCTGCTTCCCACCTCGCAGAGCTCCCTTTTCACAGGAGGAAAGGCAGGGCAGGATGAGAGACACTTCAAAAGGCAGCCACGCTGTGGGTGCCCTAGTTTTTTCCGTGATTATTTATTATTTTGCACAGTCTCTTGCTCCCTTTCTCCCACGCGCTCTCTCTGTTATGTTAATGCGTGTGGAGGCTGGGCATGCCTCCGCCACACCTCTGGGATGCAGCTGCAGGGAGGATGGATGGATGGATGGATGGACGGCAGGACCAGTCTGGAGGGAGTTTGAACACATGCAGACAGCTCATCTGGGTCAGGCAGATGCGTGCAAGCACAGGTTTAGTGCAGGTTGGGGATCAGGGAGCTGGGAGCTTGGTGCTGGCTCTTGGATGGGGAGAAGCGGGAGCAGAGCTGGGGAGCGATGGGAGAGGCAGAGCTCTGCCTGTCTGCGCCAGAGTCAATTGGTGTTTGTGCTCGTGATGGTGCTGAGCTAAAACACAGCGAGGTTTTAGAGGCAGGATAGATCAAAACGCTATCGGGTGATGGGAATTCATTGCGTTTGCCTGCTGGGAGGGCTGACCCTGACCTCAAGTGCAGCTTTTAGTGGGAAAGGGGCTCTTATAGCAGCAGAGATCCTCTCCTGGCAAGGCTGCCGTTAGGGCAGGTATGTTATCGATTCCTTTTCAAGATTTGAGGCTCAAGAAGCTGCAGAGGTAGTGACGGGAATGACACAGAAGCTGCTTCCAGGCAGCAAGTGCAGCTGGAGACATTTTGGCTGGTTCGTGGAGCTGATGCTTCTCGCGCCGCAGAGGCGAGGAACAGCAGGAGATCAGAGGGGGGCTTCCTGCGGCTCCAAACGGGACTGGGGTGGCAACGGGAGCCCTGAGATGTCGCCACTTTTAGAGGTGAAAGATGGACTCACAAGACCCCGGGCTCCCCAGCCCCTGGAGTGCTGCACATTCAGTGTCTGTTACAGGATTTGCACTTGTGGGGCGGCGATGCCATCCCAGCCTGTGAGCATCAGCGCTGCCCTGCTTCGCTCCTGCATGATGCTACTGTCAGCGTGTGGTCTGTGGGGCTGGTTGCCTTCTGCTGTCACTTCTTAGGGCTTTTCTGCATGGGAACTGCAAAATAAATGAAAGAGTGGATCCAGAATACACTGTGCTGCAGTGCTTCCAAGGACAGAAACTCTTGGCATGGGCTTTGGAAGGGGATTGAGCTGCTCAGGCTTGCCACATCCTAGCTGTTCAATCAGCGGTTTAATGGGAAGTCATTAGTGCGCTATAAATCCCCACTTTGTATTTGTGTAGTGCTTATTTACCACGTAGAAAAGGCGTTACTTTCCAGCTGCATGGATGCTCCCCAGTGTCAATGACAGAGGGAGAGGTCTGTGTGTCTGTTCATCTCACTTCCATTAATTATAATAAGACCAGTCACATTATTTCTTAGGAACCTGCTGAATTTCCGCAGCTAACGTATCACCCGTGAAACCCACCGAGACTTAGAGGATAGATGTTGATCACGGTGTCACTCTGGATCAGGAATTTGAGTTTGAAATATCCCAGGCATAAGGAAGAGGTTCCCGCTGATGTATTTCGTGGAAGAGGTAAAAGGAAGACTGGGAAAACACGCTGCTTCCACAGACAATCACCTTCCCTAGGCGTAGGAAGAGATTTGGGGTTTTCTCCATGCAAACCGAGGTCAGTGTTGACCCACACGGGCCAGCCCAGGCTGTGTTTTTCCTTTCAGGGTTTCTTTTGGCTGGATCCAAGTCTCTTGGTTGGTGCCTCTTTTATCACCCACGATGAAACCACACCACAGCGGTTCTGGTTCGGAAGCAAACTCTGCATCATTGCGCAGACGCTTCCAAAGGCTGCTCCGTGAAAGAACCTCCACCTTCCCAAGCCCTGGAAGAAGACAGCACGAGACCCTCCTGTAAAACGCTGAATTTCCTCTTCTTAGCCAGTTCAGCTCTGGTTAAAGGGAATGTCGGGTCCCACCTGCCCGCCGTGGGAGGCTGCGCTTGGCAAGGTAACTGCAGAAGGATGTGCCAGGAAGCAGGACGTTTGCTCTGAATGCTTTTGACAGGCTCAGAAGGAGCCAGCGGAGTTCGCGGGCTCTATTTCTGGTGTACTGGGGAGGTTCTGTCACTGAGTCACAGCTGATACCGATCTATAATAGCTACAGAGCGTTTAAGGAAACATTTCTGCTCGTAATAATGAGAAAACCAATGAATATCTGCTGAGGTGACATCTATCCCGTGTTTTTAAACACACATAGCCTGATAACCGGGCAAATGATCCCGATTGTGAAGAGACAAAGGGAGATAATGATAACAAATGAGCTCGCATTTATATAACCCCCTTCATGGAGATGGATGGTGAAGTGCTTTGAGAACTCTATTAGCGGCTCCTACAAACTATCTAATCTATCGCATCCCCAAACGTATTGAGAGCGGCCTCACTCAGGCTTTATGAGAAAAACATCTCCATTAAGCAGCCAATTTTTGTCAGTCTTTGGAGTGGTCATTTAAGCCTCCCCGGTGCAAGCAGGAGCACAGAAATCTTTACAGCCGGCAGCGAGCTAGAGCCACCTTTGGGGTGAGATGCAGCTCTTGCTTCACGCTCTAAATTACTTGTAACTTCTTTACTACCTTGTACCCAGGGATGTCAAATACACTCATTAACTGAGCTCTGCAGGTACTGATTTGTCAAGAAACTCGCCCCTGTATAGTGCAGCGGTGGCAAAGCCCTGCCGTGGGTTCCTCCGCTCCAGCTTTGATTCTTCGTCCGTCCCGGTCCTCTCGAGCTGGTTCTGGTCCGGGCAGGGGACAGGCTCAGCTTTGCTGTTCCCCCCGGACACCGTGCGGCTGGGGAAGCAGGATGAGGACTGGACCATACCCACGAGATGGTGTTTTGTGCTGAAGCACCTTTGGCTCCGTTGAGCCCAAACCGACGGGTTCAGTGCTGCAGCTGCTGCTGATGCCAGCGCACGCTCCCCACCCGTGGATTTTTAAAAGAAGAGCGTTGGGAAGAGCCTGCAGTGCTGGGAATAGGCTCCTCAGTTCCTTCTGACAGAGGGAGGTCACCAGGATTCTTTACAAGACAGAGACAATGTTGTGAATCATTTTCTGATGTGTGTTGGGTCTGGCACGCAGTGTCCACCGCCCCCTTCTCACCTGCTCCCCGTCCCTCCTCCCCGGGCTCCAGTTCCCGTTTCCAGCCTCGAGTCTTCGATTCACATTTACTGCAAGGAGACAAGCGGAAGTCTATGTGCTGTACATGCATAAATAATAGAACTGAAATCATACTTAGTTAAAAATAGATATTCTTCCTAATAAATATTTTACCCACTGTTTTGAGGATATAAAGCTTCCTGGACTGAAGTGTTAAAACAAACCTTGTTGTTAGCCCCTAAATGCTTAAAACAACCCCGGGCACGGCTGTAGGGGTGACGCCTGGCTGCGAGGCTGCGCGTGGGGAGGTGTGTGTGCAGGGGGAGCAAACACGTCCCCTGGGAGCCTGAGGACGGGGGGCCCTTTGGCTGGGGACACCGACCCGTGCAGCTGACTTGGGCTGATTTGGTGACCTGTGAATGTGACTAATGAAAATCAGAGATAAAATCTCTCTTTGATATTTATGAATAACGTTCTTCTTTCCATACCTTCCTTTCTCCCTGCCCAGGAGTGGAATGAGAATGAGCTGGCTGAATGAGGCGAAACAAAGGACCCTGGCGGAGGCTGAGATCAGAGGGATTTTCATTAAGAGAAGTGACAGGTGGAAGAATTTATCCAAGTGTGTTTCTGGAAGATAATCCTTCTGCGTTTTGGTTTTAGGACATCACTCACTGTGCCTTACCCAACGTGGTGTTTCCACTCCCTAGATCCCCTGGAACACTTCAGTCGAGAACAGATTTGCTGAGCCAGGGCTCAGCTTTGTCAAAGATAAACCCAGGACCGAGCCGCAGCGATGTGAAACGCCGCGAGCTCCCGGCACGAGCACAGCAGGTGAAGTTCTGCCCACGAGCATCAATGTGGGTGTGTCCAGGGGGTGCAAAGCCAGGTAGGCGATAAGTGCCACAAAGGATCCCAAGGGACAGTTCGGGCTGCAGGCTGCTGCGGGAACACAGTGACACAAACCAGCCGAGGGGTCTCCGGAGGGAGCGGAGCTGGAGCATCTCCCTGCATTTCCCTTGGTGTGGAAATGCGGCGGAGAACTAACTGACTGGGCATTTGCCTGTGGGGCGCCCGGTCGTACTTTCAGAGCACTGAACCCTGATTGTCATCCCAGCCTGGGACCTGCCTGGGAATGTCCCCGGCTGACTGGGGTGGGCGATGGAGCACCCTGACTAGATTTGCAGGGTAAAGCTGAGTGAGGACAGGACGGGAATTGAGAAAGGTTTGGACAAACTGGAGACATCTCAGAAGGTTTAGTTTCGCTTCAGGATGGAGAAAAATGCTGTTTTCTCTGCCCGTTGAGGGGAGGAAGGAAGCACCTGCTTTAATTTTAAGATGGAAATAATCTGTCCAGGGCATACTGCCTGGAGAGGTTATGTCATCTCCATCACTGGAGGTCTTCAGAGGCTGTGATGCTGTAGAAATATGAACGAAACATTATCAACCAATAAATCAGAACATTACAGAAGCCCCCAAGCCGAGCAGGAGAAGCACATCCGTACCCAGGTCCCATACTCCAGTGCCGTGGGGCTTGCCATGGCCTCGTGGTGTTGAGAAACACTTCACTTGAGTCACAGCTGCAGAATTTTCTCTGTCATGGAAGAAACCGGGACCTAACCCTGGACTGTGGAGTGAAATGAAAGATGTCCAGGGAATGGCATCACTTTTTGATGGAGGTATAAATGGGAGATTATTTACGTCTCCCTTTGGTTCTTGCCCCGTGGAGGCTGAAGTAAGGCGAGGTGCTTTGATGCAGCTGCGAATGGTCAGAGAGCCCACGACCACCCTCCTGACATCGTCATTATCAGAGAGCAGATGCCACCAGGGCCAAGTGCTTGAAGCTGCAAATTTGCACAATTGCAAAATTAGGAATTCAAATGGAGACTGGTCCCCGCTGACCTGAGCTGATAAAGCCCAGGTAATTCTTTCATTTGATATTTACTGCCTCTGGTCAGTTCACAAATTCCTGATCACAGCTTTGCTGAAACTAAATGCTATGCCCTTTTCATCATGCACTGCAGAATCTTGTGTATTTGTCACGTAGATGATGTCACCCCAGCCGGGTCTCAGAAGCCATCACGAGAGGAGCTCCCGTGTCGCTGGGGTCAGGGGAGCTCCGCCGGGCTGGTCCCCATGGCCAGCGCGGGGGGTGGCAGTAAGTCACCGGGGGCTGGGGGCGGTGGGACCAGCACACAGAGGCTGGAGGAGTATTTGTGCAAACCGTGAGAAGAGCCCATGCGCAGCCCCGTTACCGGCGTGGGAACCGGCCCTGGGCTTTCTGCTGCAGCGACAGGGACTGGTCACCCAGCCTGGAGCCGCCGTGTCCCTCTGAGCATCGGTGCCCGCAGGACATCCCCATTACAGCTCTGCTTTTTAAATTTTTTTTCTGATCCAGCACAGCCTGGGCGTAACGGGCTGCTACGCCAGCGCTCTGCACTTCTCTGTCCTGCAGGCATAAAGAAACGCTTGTGTGCAGAGCTCTTCTGTCAGCCTGTTCTTATAAGGGAAGAATAATTGAATTTGTTCATTTAATCTGTTCTTCTGTGCAGAACCTGGGGCCAGAGGGCTGACCCTGCAAGGAACCTGGGGGTCCTGATGGCCGCGGCAGGCATCACGGCACCCTGCCTTGGGTACGGAGAGGCTGGCAGCAGAGGAAACCCTGAGCAGCAATGAGGAGAAAGGATGCAGCCGAACAGGAGAGGGGGGATCCGCAACGGGAACAGCGGAGGGGAGAGCCGCAGGTCTAGACTGAGCGCATGTCTGTGAAAACGGTAGCATCGCAGGTCAGAGCTGATGCACTCAGAGCTGTGTGGGAAGTCTCCTGACAGCCTGCTCTCGCTGCCTGGTTCTCATCCCGACAGCCAAGCCACTGCTCTTGCTCAGCTCTAAGGATTCCTCCTCCCGCCGCCTTCCCCGTCCCCTTCTCCCCAGAGCCCCGGTCGGGTGGAACAGAGCAGAGGTGCTGGTGTGGATGGGGCAAAAGCACTGGGAGCACTGGGAGCCTTGGGGCAGCGTTTCAGGGAGGTCCCTGAAATAAGGGGCGTGCAGGGGATGGGGGAATAATGCTCTTCCAGCACAGGCTGTGGACATCGCCTGGCCCCCCATGAGAACACGTGCTTCTTGTCTTAAATGACCATCACCCCAAAGCTGCGTGTGCGGGAAACGAGGCGGATTTGTGCTCTCTGCCCTCTGGCAGCTGTGTCCTTCAGAGGTATTTTCGGCAGCAGCTCCCGGGGCTGCACAGCAGCACGTTCCCACAGGACAGGCGCCGGCACACGCTGCCGAAAGCTGTCGGGAGCCGGGATTAGCGACCTGCGGTGCCCAGCGCCAGGGTCCATCTGTGCAGCTGCGGCCGCCCCGGGCACTCTGTGGCTGGGGTTTTCTTCAGGTTGCTGCCGTTAGCACCAAGAATTCATTAAAGGTTAGCAGAAACACAGGCGTAGGTGCTGTCAGTGCCACAGCAATTCATTTCAATAACAATCATGTAGTTATGATCAGCCATCAGCATAAAGCGCCGGTGAAGCAAGGCGTCAGCGCCGTCAGTGAATCAAAGGAGCAAAAGCAAACGCCGGCCACCCAGAGCCTGCCTGGAATTGTCGCATTTGAACTATTCCATGAACGTAAACACACTGAAAATACTCATGAAAATTAATATGATTCTATAAATCAAATTATACATGTATTCTTTGATTTCTACCTTGAAATAATTTTCACACGTTTAAAGTATTACAAATACGAGTTCAGTTGGACTCGATCCCTGCGAGCAACTCAGAGCAAACACTCCGAGGAGCTTCATTAGGAGCAATATTTGATATCCATTAACCTTCGTTTTGTTTGGTAGCAAAGGGGATATATTCCTGAAATAATACATTTGCTTTTCCTCGTGTACAGAGTGAAAATCAGACATAATCCCGCTGAGGTCTGTTGCCCGGTTCCACCCCCCCTGTTCCTGTGCCGCAGGATAAACGCCGACACCGCTGGAAACGCAGCGAGGTCCAAGACCTGGCGCTGTCGCCGTCGTGTCCGTGCCGGGGCGTGTTCGGGGAAACGGGCGTTCGGAGCCCAGCGCTCGCCATCACGGGTTTATTTTTACCTCTGTTGAAGACCATCAGACCCGTAACCGCAGGGCAGGGGGGTCTGGAGGGCTGGGGGTGGCGTGCCGCCAGCCCTGGGCTGCGTTAATGATGGAAACCCGAGTCGTGTTGATTTTTTAGTGTATTTATTTTCAGCAATTGATGGACTTGGGGGGCAAACCCCTGGAGGAAACAAGGCCCCAGCACCCCATGGCTGCCGGGGAGGGGGCCCATGGTGGCCGTGCAGCTCGGCGGGGCCGTTAGAGCCCGGAGCAGGTGGCTCGAGGAGACCTCGCCCTTTGCTGGGGGTGTGCAGCAGCGCCGGGCCCCCAGCCCCAGCCCGGGCCGGACCCCCCGGTGCCCCCAGCCCTGGTCGAACCCCCCCGGTACCCCAGCCCCAGCCCCAGCCCCAGCCNCCGCCCCCGTGGCGTGGTGCTGAGCGGAGTCAGGCTCCCGGCGCCGCGGGACGAGTCTCCGCTGCTCCTCCCGCCTCCCGCCCGCTCCCGGCCCGCAGCTCGCCGACCCGCTCTCGGCCCGCCGCCGTGCGAGGGAGCTGGGAGCCGCCATGGGCCGGGCGCGGCTCCCGTCGCAGAGAGTGCAGGGCCCGCGGGGCTAGAGTCGCCCGTGGAGGCCCGGGGCCCGGTCCCCGCCGGCACCTCGGCCCTTGGCGGGGCCGGGCGGCGCCGCCTTCCTCGGAGCCCGGACGGGGCTGCTGTCCCCGGGCGGCGGCGGAGGAGGAGAGTCGCCGGGCAGAAGGCCCTGCGTCCCCCGGGCCCGTCCCTACCTGCACACGGGGAGAGGAGCCTCCCCTGCCCTTGCCCCGTCCTCCCCCCGCCGGCCCCGGCCGCAGGGATCCCTCGGCCCCCGCTGCTGCGGGGCTGGAGATTGCTGCTCGCTTGTTGCCTGGCACTATCCCCCGATGGAGTCTGAGATGCTGCAGTCGCCTCTTCTGGGGCTCGGCGAGGAGGATGAGTCTGACCTGACGGACTGGAACCTGCCTCTGGCCTTTATGAAGAAAAGACATTGCGAGAAGATCGAAGGCTCCAAGTCTTTGGCTCAGAGCTGGAGGATGAAGGACCGGGTAATGCTCAAGGGCAGGATGGGTTCTGGAGGATGAGTGGGGGGGACAGGGGGTGAAAAGGGCGGAATAAGCGCTCAGAGGGCTGCTGCACGTCAAGCAGCGGTCACTCTCAGTGGCAGCGCCGGGTGTTCAGCCCGCTGGCCGGACCCGCCGTTGGTGTGCGTGCCTGTCGTGGGGTGCTGGGGGAGGCAGATGTGCAGGTGGGCCAGAAGTACCAATGCCCAGTTCACGGTGATACACTCTTTGAGGAGCTCCTTCATTTAAACTCTTTAAATGAGATTTGAGTCCTTGGTGTTTTTCAGTAAAGACGATAAAGTTGCTGAGGTTGCTCTGGGTCAGCAGGTTAACTGTCCAAGCTCCAGGTGCAATAAATGGAGTCATGGCAGTTGTCTAGTGGTGAAGATACGTGGAAGCTTTGTGGTTTTGAACCAGCATGCGATGTGGAATATAAAATTAAGGCGTTGTTTATGTGTGGGGACACAGAGAGGATGTGATTTTGGAGGCA
>VZTO01003745.1:0-18232 GCA_013400615.1 Syrrhaptes paradoxus
TTTTTTGGATAATGCTATTAAAAACTGGAAACTGATGAGTGGGAGGAAAATACCAGAGACACAGATGTCAGTTTACGTTTTTGAATTGTATTTACCTTTTCTCTCTAATTTTAGTGCTATTGTCAGTTCCAGCAGTACTAAGAGAATTCTGTTTGAACAGAGAACATCTCTGGAACTGAAGCAGAATTTTCAAATACATCTAACACCTTTAAGAAATAGATGATTAAAAGTTTGAGCAGTGTATTAGGGCAGTTCTCAGTAGCATGCTTCCCCAGTTTCAATTTTCATATTATTTTAGCTGGTGATACCTTCTAACCAATAAGGAGTTAATAGTTGTTTGAAAGGTGATTTGAAACATTTCAGATGGTATTACACATTGTTTTCTGTATTTTGATATATTAATCACAACTGCAGCCCCTTCTGTTGCAAATGTTTCATTTTAAAATTGTCACTTGTCAGCCACTCCAATAGGCTATTTCAGAACCAATACAGTTTATGCATGGGAAGTTTGATGTTGAAACAATATTTATTTACATTCCCAGAGTGAGATGGTTTAATATATTCATGCTGCTATAAAAGACATGCTACAAAGCCTAATCGTATTTTGTGTATATACTATGTGTACAGAGAATTTTGCTTGTATTAAAATAAAAGAGAAATGAGGTTCTAAGTATCAATTTATAAAACAGTTCTTTGTAAAATGTTACAGTCTTCGTGAAGCACTATTTAATGAAACATTAACTATTGGTAAAACTCCATAGAAAGTACCTTCTCCAAAATTCATTATAATAGTTCCCATCTATTTTATTTATGTTTGCATTTCATAAAGTAGCTTACGTCCCCTCCCAGAGAAACCCTGTTCTGTGCTTGCTGCACCTGATAAGTGACTCACATGGGGAAAGATAGAACAGACAGCAGTATGAGTGAACATACTTGCCATTCACGTACTGACCTGCTGTAAATACAAAAGCAAATAGAAACTTAAAAATTACACTACCCTTCCCCCAACTGTGGCTTTCTTTCTGCAACCTGTGGCTCTTTCCCAGCAGAACAGCTGGCAGATTTTATGGCTGCCATAGCAACCCTGCCGTCAGCCCGTTGGCTTGGCAACATTGCAGCAGTAAGAAACACACTTCACGTCTGAACTGTTCTTAGACTCACAGACATATTTTTTCAGGTTGCATTCCTAAATGCTTATTCACTGTTAGATTTAATAAATTTTGCAATAAAGAATCCTATACAGTCCTTATTGGCCAATGAAATCAGATCATCTTCCCTGGAATCTTGCAAAGAATTAATATCCATTCCTTGCAACGTCGCAGCAGATGGATCAAATCTCTGCAGCAGCTTCAGCTGATCAAGTGACAGTCCAGCTCCCCTCATGCCTTCTCCTCCAATATGAGGTTCCTTTTCAAGTAACAAAGAAAAACAAGTTATTGCATTAGTAAAGTTCCTGTTGTCCTAAATGAGTCCACTGAGTATACGCAGAGCTGCCTAACTCTTAATGTGGACAAGCTAAGTTTATGTCATTCACAGTGAAGGGGACTTAGAAGTAATGTGGCTCTTGTTTTCTTGCCTTCATCTGGCCAGAGCACATACAAGCACATATACACAGTCCAAAGTACTTTGAGGAGGCAGTCGTGCACCTAATCCACTTCAGCCCAGTTCAGAGCACTTACTGAGGACAGGTACACAGGTGTAAATCAATTCATTACTCAAAGAACTGAAACATCACAAGAAAGCTGTTAGCACCAGACAATACGAAGTTCTAAAGGTTTTAGGTTTTCACTTTTAAATGATGCAGCACTTCTGTGTACTGACCAATAGCTATCAGTTAGGTCAAAAATAGTGATTCCTTACCTAGTTACTAATATACTCAGTAACAGTAGCAGAAATACCTGGATTCTTCACATTAAAAACTTCCAGCTGGAGAGAGTGAAAGCCCCAATTACAGAACACTTTACTGCCTGAAGAAGAATCAGTTTGGAAGATGATGCAACAGAAAAATCTCAACTTCAGCTTTTCTATGTCACATAATTAGACTAACAGGTAAGTGGGAATACTGTCACCACCTTTTAACGTGTATGTATATGAGGCAGAGAAAGGGTAAANATCATTCTTCCAATCCATTTAGTAAGGAGATAGAACAAGATGTACAAGAGCTGGCATTGCAATATCAAAAACAGATCTGCTTTGTAAATCCAGTCTAGTGTAGTCTATAATGCAACCTACAGTAGAGTAATTTTTGAGTCATCACACTTTGCTAACCACGTACTATGTGCTGTAAAGCTGGGCAGCCAAGAGGGTACAGCCTGATTCTTCTTTTCCTTTCCCTCACCAGGATTTCAGTGCTTTCCAGGCAAGAGACGAAAAGAGGTGTCCATTGCAAACTGAGAGAAAATAGCATACAAAGGGACACAGGGGTAGCGACTTGAAGTAATGTAACAGAATGACAGAAAGGTAAAAGTCATGGGAAAGCAAGCAGTATTACATAGGGTCAAGTAACTTGCTCAGACAGACCAATTTTTTTCCTCTACTTTTTCCTTCCAGTTTAGTTACTGCATTTAAGCTGATATACAGTATCTCCTGTGTGTAAATCCCTAAGAGAAATTAAGTATACACAGACAAAGGATCAGCTGCCATGCAGTAACCTCCACATACATGATCAACACCTACGGCTCCATCTCCTGTTTTTTCCTTACTCAACATGATTCCAGGATCTGTTGCCAAAGTGAGAAAGTAGGAGACAGTGGACTGAATATAAAGAAGAAGTCTATTGAGAGACTAAAGAACATGGGAAATGTATAAAGGAGCATAAGGTAAGTTGACCCTAGACTCTGGTTTCCTGTTCATTGGAAAAGATCACCTTAGTTTACACTCCTGCACGATACTATAAACTAGCTGTGGATAAATAATTCTGGGTCATCTCATTTAAAAAATATACTAGCCACAAAAGCTTATTTTTTACAAATATGGCATTTATGTGTGAAAACTAGTGCTTTATTCAAGACTGATAGTACTGGTGAGAGAAAGTATATTACAGTAGAATTAATCTTGCATTTGAGTTAATAAGGCTTGTATTTTGCTTTGTCATTCTGTGGAGGATAATTTTATTAGGTAAAATGTATAACTGAAAAATTACTATTATTATAGTAAATGGATGGTGAGAATCACAGAATGTTAGAGATTGGAAGGGACCTCGGAAGATCATCTAGTCCAATCCCCCTGCCANGCAGCTTCAGCTGATCAAGTGACAGTCCAGCTCCCCTCATGCCTTCTCCTCCAATATGAGGTTCCTTTTCAAGTAACAAAGAAAAACAAGTTATTGCATTAGTAAAGTTCCTGTTGTCCTAAATGAGTCCACTGAGTATACGCAGAGCTGCCTAACTCTTAATGTGGACAAGCTAAGTTTATGTCATTCACAGTGAAGGGGACTTAGAAGTAATGTGGCCCTTGTTTTCTTGCCTTCATCTGGCCAGAGCACATACAAGCACATATACACAGTCCAAAGTACTTTGAGGAGGCAGTCGTGCACCTAATCCACTTCAGCCCAGTTCAGAGCACTTACTGAGGACAGGTACACAGGTGTAAATCAATTCATTACTCAAAGAACTGAAACATCACAAGAAAGCTGTTAGCACCAGACAATACGAAGTTCTAAAGGTTTTAGGTTTTCACTTTTAAATGATGCAGCACTTCTGTGTACTGACCAATAGCTATCAGTTAGGTCAAAAATAGTGATTCCTTACCTAGTTACTAATATACTCAGTAACAGTAGCAGAAATACCTGGATTCTTCACATTAAAAACTTCCAGCTGGAGAGAGTGAAAGCCCCAATTACAGAACACTTTACTGCCTGAAGAGGAATCAGTTTGGAAGACGATGCAACAGAAAAATCTCAACTTCAGCTTTTCTATGTCACATAATTAGACTAACAGGTAAGTGGGAATACTGTCACCACCTTTTAACGTGTATGTATATGAGGCAGAGAAAGGGTAAAAGAAACAGCTTCAGCAGCTGAGTTCAGGAGATGACAGCTGGCATCAAAATCCTGGGGAAGAGAAGTGCTTAAAGTCACAGCCCTTTTCTCAGCATTTCTTGTAAGTAGCCTTGACTGCTTTTTATTTAATACAATGATTCCTGGAAAAATCTAATACTTAGCTGGATCATTCTTCCAATCCATTTAGTAAGGAGATAGAACAAGATGTACAAGAGCTGGCATTGCAATATCAAAAACAGATCTGCTTTGTAAATCCAGTCTAGTGTAGTCTATAATGCAACCTACAGTAGAGTAATTTTTGAGTCATCACACTTTGCTAACCACGTACTATGTGCTGTAAAGCTGGGCAGCCAAGAGGGTACAGCCTGATTCTTCTTTTCCTTTCCCTCACCAGGATTTCAGTGCTTTCCAGGCAAGAGACGAAAAGAGGTGTCCATTGCAAACTGAGAGAAAATAGCATACAAAGGGACACAGGGGTAGCGACTTGAAGTAATGTAACAGAATGACAGAAAGGTAAAAGTCATGGGAAAGCAAGCAGTATTACATAGGGTCAAGTAACTTGCTCAGACAGACCAATTTTTTTCCTCTACTTTTTCCTTCCAGTTTAGTTACTGCATTTAAGCTGATATACAGTATCTCCTGTGTGTAAATCCCTAAGAGAAATTAAGTATACACAGACAAAGGATCAGCTGCCATGCAGTAACCTCCACGTACATGATCAACACCTACGGCTCCATCTCCTGTTTTTTCCTTACTCAACATGATTCCAGGATCTGTTGCCAAAGTGAGAAAGTGGGAGACAGTGGACTGAATATAAAGAAGAAGTCCCTTGAGAGACTAAAGAACATGGGAAATGTATAAAGGAGCATAAGGTAAGTTGACCCTAGACTCTGGTTTCCTGTTCATTGGAAAAGATCACCTTAGTTTACACTCCTGCACGATACTATAAACTAGCTGTGGATAAATAATTCTGGGTCATCTCATTTAAAAAATATACTAGCCACAAAAGCTTATTTTTTACAAATATGGCATTTATGTGTGAAAACTAGTGCTTTATTCAAGACTGATAGTACTGGTGAGAGAAAGTATATTACAGTAGAATTAATCTTGCATTTGAGTTAATAAGGCTTGTATTTTGCTTTGTCATTCTGTGGAGGATAATTTTATTAGGTAAAATGTATAACTGAAAAATTACTATTATTATAGTAAATGGATGGTGAGAATCACAGAATGTTAGAGATTGGAAGGGACCTCGGAAGATCATCTAGTCCAATCCCCCTGCCAGAGCAGGAACACCTACATCAGATCACACAGGAACGCATCCAGGTGGCTTTGAATGTCTCCAGAGAAGGAGACTCCACCACCTCTCTGGGCAGCCTGTTCCAGTGCTCTGTCACCCTCACCCTGAAGAAGTTTTTTCTCATATTCAAGTGGAACCTCCTATGTTCCAGCTTGAACCCATTGCCCATTGTCCTATCACTGGATGTCACAGAGAAGAGCCTGGCTCCATCCTCCTGACANTCTTGAACTGAGGGGCCCAGAACTGGACACAATATTCCAGATGCGGTCTCACCAGGGCAGAGTAGAGGGGTTTGAAAAGGGTATAGCCACCCATGACTACATTCCAGTCATGTGAGCTGTCCCACCATGTCCCTGTAATTGCCACCAGGTCATAATCTCCTGACCGAACACAGATTTCTAACTCCTCCTGCTTATTCCCCATGCTGCATGCATTTGTGTACAGGCATTTCAGGGAGCAAGCTGAGCACGCCAGTTTCACCCTAGGAAGGTAGGAGGACCTCCGGTCCTTATCAACACTAGAGTGATGCCCCACTGTTGTAAACCCAGTTACAGCCCCATCCTGCTTCAAATCTAGTTTAAAGCTCTCTCAATGAGCCCTGCTAGCTCCTGCGCTAAAAGCAAGCAGGCAAAACCCTAACATACAAATTGTTTGAGAAAAACTTCTGTTAAATCTTTACCAGCCTTCATGTAATTTCTCATTGTACACCTCTTGTATATATTTTCTTAATATCAGTTAAAAGATGCATCTAAACTTTTTAAGACAGGTACAAGTCATAACAAAATGTCTAAGTAAGCTAAACAGGTATCAGCGTTAGACTTTTCCTCAAAGCCGTGATGATAAAAAAACTAACCCACCCAACTCATCACATCAGCAAAGAGGAAGAGAGATGCATACAGCTGGATGATAAACTCTCTCGAGGTACTAATAAAGGTAACATATTTTTGAAATGTATCCTGTATAGATAAAAAAAATCTTAGTATCTCCCTATATATTACCTCCTCCAGACATCTTAATCGTAGACACTGACTCCAAAAAAGACAAGGTACATTCTTGGGACACTGAGCTAGAAATAAATTTATTCTCTCATTCCTTTAAATAATCCAAAAATAGCTTCCATACATATAAAATCTTCCTTCCTCAAAAGGTTCTTCCCATTTGTCTCCCATCCTTTATGCACATCTTCACTACTTCAGTAGCATTAATAAAAATTTTTCCACCTCTCCTGTGACTGTGCAAAAATAAAATAAATACATGCGCTAAAGAAGAATTGCAAATCAAAACAACCACAGCACACAGTGGGAAAATACTTAATGTTCCCTAAATAAAAATTAATTAAGCATGAAAATAGATTTAAAAGAACCCCAGAAATCCCTGTGTTATTTCTATCCACAGCAGTTAAAATTGCCTGCAGTGAAAAAGAGATTTATTGATAGTAAATATAGTGTGTAACTTTACAGTGCTAAAACAAGCTCACTGGATTGAGTGATGTACCCTGAAAATACTATTACCTGTGGCTGAAGTTGGAGGCATGGAAAAGTTTTCAAGGCCCAAGCAACTTGTTCCTCATTTTCAGAGAGTGTAATCGTACACGTACTATATACTAAAACACCTCCTGGTTTCAGCAATTTCACTGCCTGCAAGAAGAAATAACAACAGTTCACCTTATTTTCAAATGTAAAAACTTGCATGTTAAACAACATTAACGAATAAACCATTAAGCTATAATATTAAAACTTAGCACTTAATTAAACTCAAATCTTGCTGTCTAAAACAGGCGTTAGGATACTAATTCTTCTCAGGGAATACAGTAAAGGATCCCATGGATTAGAAAGATTCTTCTTTCCAAATCACCATTACAGCTCATGCAGTTTATTCACAGAATCACAGAATGTTAGAGATTGGAAGGCATCTCAGAAGACCATCTAGTCCAATCCCCCTGCTGGAGCAGAAACACCTACATCAGATCACACAGGAACACATCCAGGTGGGCTTTGACTGTCTCCAGAGAAGGAGACTCCACAACCTCTCTGGGCAGCCTGTATCAATGCCATTGAGATGATTCACTTTGAAAGACTTGTTATTTGTACAGCTCTGCATATTGCAAATAGATTAGTTCTGTTTTCATCACCTGCTGCCAACCATGGATACGTATTATTTCTATCAGTGATATTAGATGTCAGCTGTTTCCACATATTTGGTATGGAAGCTATGCTGCTTTTGAAGCTGTGGTTCACTTTGATAGATATAATTCAGATTTAGACAAGTTTCATTAAATTTTATCTTTCAGCACCAGCCCAAGCACACTCCTACTAGCATAAAAAGTTGTAATATGGCTCCTGGCTTTGTACTCCATCTCATATCCTATATAGTACCCTACAGCACCACTGCAAGGGATTTCTATGCAGTGAACAGTCTGTGCTGCTGTAGAAAAAAGACTGTATCCTGCTCTGTGCCTTAGATCCTTTCGATTATTATAAACGAAAACTGATGAAACTGAAAGAATAAAAAACTGCATACAATTTTTTTTGTTTAGTATGGCTTACATATACCTTTTCCATGCTCCAATGAGTTGACTTAACCTAGCAAGAGGTATGGTTGAGCTGAAAGGTTAAATGAATTCTAACACTTTCTTTACTTAACTGCTGAAAAGGTAGGGAAAGTGAGGCACCATTGTTCCATATGAACTAAGTTTTATGCTGCAAAAGCATTTATGTTCAATTTCACTTATCTACTCGATGATTAATACAAACCACGGCGAAAAGCTTGCGCTGTAGTGGCTGATAAGAGGTCACTTCCTTTAAAGTCGAGGAATAAGCCATGTTTGGTCTCTGTCCCATCCCACTACACGGAGCATCAAGAAGAATTCGATCAAATGACTCTGGTAAGAATGGAGGTCCTTCTGTAAAAAGCAGTTAATAACGTAAAATGTGGTTGTTTCTTTCCTTGAGACTTCACCATAGACAACAACGAGCTGTTACTGCTTCCTTGACATGAAACATACATGTTCTATAGATGATATCTGCAAAAGTGATCTCAGCTAGAGACAGGTCTCAGCACTGCTAGTGGTAGATTTCATTTCCCAGAAAACTAAGAGTTTTAGTTCTGTGAGCTCAAACAATGTAATCCCTTTAGGCAATAATATTTTTAACATTTATTTAATAATTTGAAAGAAAAATGTAAAAGTAATAACAAAAAAGGTTCAAATATTGGCTTTAAACTGAAAGAGGGTATATTTAGATTAGATAGCAGGAAGAAATTTTTTCCTGTGAGGGTGCTGAGGCACTGGAACAGGTTGCCCAGGGAAGCTGTGGATGCCCCATCCCTGGAGATGTTCAAGGCCAGGCTGGATGAGGCTTTGAGCAACCTGGGCTAGTGGAGGGTGTCCCTGCCCGTGGCAGGGGGGGTGGAATTAGCTGATCTTTAAGGTCCCTTCCAACCCAAACCATTCTATGATTCTATGATAAACAACTGATCAGAGGTGCTGGGTACAGAGTTGTATGTATAGGCTGTCATGAACCACAGTCAGCTCATAACTGAATCAAGTATGCAAATCTTTACTGAGAGAAGCCTGTAGTTAATGAATAAGACAGCCTTAAATAATAATAATAATTGGATTGTCTATATAATAACTATTTCTTGAGATGCATATACATCTGTAGAAAAAAAAGCATTTCGTAATAACATGAAATATTACAAGTTCTAATGTGTGACACATGCTGTCTCCACATTAGAACATTTCAGTAAACAAGGATTGTTTGAAGATAACAATTTTTGAATATTAACTGGATAGATAAGGGAATATGTAACTTCTGTATGCAGAGCCTATCCGTTCATCTGAATCCCACTGGCTTGACAGCCCAAAAGTTTCTATTGCCTTAGAGCTAGAGAGACTCTTCAGCTCAGCATCACCAAGACAAAAGTGGCTCTGTACATGTATCTGTGAGCAACCAATAAGGAAGAGAGCCATATATATTCTTTACCTCCTTTTTTCCTTCTTTTCTTCAAATATTCAAGTGAGGTCACAAGTGAAAATAAGTGTGTGACTTCATACTACTTCTACCTATCTTGTTTCAGCACTACAAAATCAGTCTATTTTGGCACTACTGATTTATCTACCTCTGATCCATTACTACAACATTCAAAATATGTCATGTCTTACTTGCTGGGATGTACAGAAAAGCTTTCATGATCGCTCAGTGCTACACCTAGCTCCTGTTCATCTGTGTAAGTGCTACATACCACCTACAATACTCTGTGTTCATGGAAAGACTATCAAGAAAATACCTTTATTCCTGCAAAGCAGGAATAACTACAAGGCATAGGGACAAGGCAGGTGGTTTATGCAACCTGATTCCTACTTAGGCTACCCACTGACTGGGATAAAATAGAGTGAGAAAGAACAGCATACTTTGCACAACAAACTAAAAATAATGAAGACAGCAGATACCATTTAAATTGTTCCACCATGGGAACAGAACCAGTATCATAAATATAGCACTTCAGAAAAGCAATGAAATGAACTTAAAATAATACACTGTACTTCTGTAGAACTTTCCCCTGAACAGCTGAACAAACATCAATGAACTAAACCTTGCAGTACTCCTGGGAGTTAGGTATTAATAACCCCATTTTACAGATGAGGATTCTGAGGCAGGAAAGCCAAGCAATTATGCAAAAATATTTTTTTTTCTCAGACGAAGTAAAACAATTCAGAGTATGGCGTTAAATGTTATCCTGAAAGAAGCTTTAAGGCTTCTTCAGTATTTGATATTATCTGGGAAAGGAATGCATTTCCTTTGAGCATATTAGGTTGTGATAAAGGGAGATAGTTTGAGTTTTGTATTTGCTTCATGGAGAAGATGATAATCACAAAAGAGCAGAAAATAAAAGAGCATTCACAGTGCTGAAGAAACGTAGCATCTATCAAGATTCCAAGGACCTGTGACAGGTTTAGTACTATAAGTGCAAAACTGATTACTCTTTTCTTCTATAAGCTACTACTACCCATGTTGTTTACTTTACCTTGTTCATCCTCTCTCTTCTCAACTGAAAGTGCCCTTGTTCCATCATAGCAAAATGCCTTAACGCAATTCAACTGTAGCAATTCAGCATTCTGCTTAATTTTTTTGACCTTGTTAGCTATCTTGTCCATGGCTATTACTTCACCCTGAAAAAAAAAGACATTTTTATCAAAAGCATAGGGATTAAGTGGATATGCATTTCCTGATTCCACCCCTCCCACCCATAAGCAGTGTGATGAATGAAGCTTAGTTTTCCCTACAGCATCTTGTTATTCGTAAATCCACACTCCAGTAGTCCTTGTTCTCCCATATTTTTGATGATACCTGCATTAGGCTAGATACTAGTCTGAAGCTGTGCATTCTGACTGGTACAAGCTCCTTGGCACAGTCAGTGCCTAAGGGGGCCTATGATGTCTGACTTCTAGCAAGTGGGCTTTTTGTTTGTTTTGTACTGTTTTACTAGGCACTAAGTTAGGTTAAAATGTAATCATCTGAAAGAGGATAGACATCCCAAGTAGACAGTAAAAATAGGTCAACAGGTTTTAAATTTGCATGGAGATGGTAGGAAACATGATCACATACATGTCAGTCCTGAGGAAAGGAGGCCCATGGCCACACCTCTGGTTTGCTCAGACTTACGCTGTTACACTTGCAGATGTTGTCATTCAAGATCTTTTGGGAAATACTGAGGAATCACAATTAAATATTATTCCTTTTATGTAATAATAGGATTTCTCTTTTCCTCTCCAAGATAAATCAAAACAAACACACATCCCTATATGCTAGATGAAATGTGTAAACATAAAGGAAAGAAACCATTTTCAGTAGCATCAGTAAAATTCAGAACAGCAATACTACCTTCAAAAAACTGCAAAGACCAAAAACCTCTACTAGATTTGCTATAGCAATTAGAACCTTCTGAGAAAACATAACTATTTTTTCCTACTTCATGGTGGTTCTCTAGGGGCTCACGGAAAGGCAACACGACCAAGACAGACCATGTAAAAAAAAAAAAAAAGTACAGTAAAGATAAGCTCTTGACTGTATGTCATGTTAGCCAATGTGTAGGTCTAAGACTAAGAAGTTAAAAATTATTTATGGTGTGTCAGTGATCTCCAGCCTTCAGCTACTGTGAGCCAAATCACCTCTTACAGGAGCACTCGCTGACCACATGCCACTGCTTCTTCCCTCAACCCTTCCTTCAGCCTGTTGCACATAGAATCATAGAATCATAAAATCATTTAGTTTGGAAAAGACCCTTAAGACCATCCCTATAAACCATAAACTTAACACTACTAAGTCTGCCACTAAACCATGTCCCTAGTGCCACATCTACACGTCTTTTAAATACCTCCGGGGATGGTGACTCAACCACTTCCCTGGGCAGCCTGTTCCAATGCTTGACAACCCTTCCAGTGAATAATTTTTTCCTAATATCCAATCTAAAGCTCCCCTAGTGCAACTTGAGGCTTTCCTCTTGTCCTATTGCTTGTTTCATGGGAGAATAAACAAACACTCACCTCGCTACAACCTCCTTTCAGGTAGCTTGTACACAGTGATAAGTTCTCCCTTCAGCCTCTTTTTCTCCAGGCTAAACAACCCCAGTTCCCCCAGCCGCTCCTCATAAGATTTGTTCTCTAGACCCTTCACCAGCTTCGTTGTTCTTCTCTGGACCTGCTCCAGCACCTCAATGTCCTTGTGGTGAGGGGCCCAAAACTGAACACAGTATTCAAGGTGCAGCCTCACCAGTGGGGACAATCATTTCTCTAGTCCTGCTGGCCACACTAGTTCTGATGCAGGCCAGGATGCCGTCAGCCTTCTTGGCCACCTGGGCACACTGCTGGCTCATGTTCAGGCGGCTGTCGACCAGCACCCCCAGGTTCTTTTCCACCAGGCAGCTTTCCAGACACTACCGTGCACACTATCAACTGAAAGTTAGCTCTGTTGATAAAACAGCATATTTGCTGCACATGTGCTATACTGTGGCTATAAGTCCCTCTCCTGAGAGACTCTGAGAAAAAAGAACAAGCTGGAGACAACAATTCTTCCCCATCTGCCAGCTACTGCCAGAACCATATCCTGGAAGACATCTGGAAAAAACAGTGGTCTGGACTGGGATCCAGGTAATAAATTCTTAAGCTTTAACTATTCCCAATTCCTATTTAAAAGCTCTTAACAATACATTGTAATTTTATATGTGGATTATCTCATCTAAATATATTAATTTTTACAATTAAATCACAAATAATGTAAGATTGATCCAAATATTTCTGAAATGTTAATGATTTAATACACTGTCTATGGAAATTTAGTACAGGAAATCTGTGAATGGAACTTAAGAATCAAAAAGCAGTGCAAATTTGCTAAAGGAGCATATATTTTTGACGTATCTTAAATTAAAATTATACACTCAGAAAAGGAAGACAAATTCAGGTAAATTTCTATGTCTGTATTCTTAATCTTTACCACTTAGCTGGAAGTAAGCACAATCAAAGTATATAAAATTACTAAGGCAAAAAACCAGTTATGCAAAGTTACACAAAATGTACATACATAGATGGAAAAAGTATAGATGTATATAAATCCATGACAGAAATATATGATTCTACAGATTTATTTTTCACACTGAAATTCTTTACTGGAAGCTCTATAAATCTATCTAATGAATGGCTAATGACTGTCTAATGCATGTAGTGCACGTTTGCAAACTTTCCATACTGAGGGAACAAACGCTTCAGTAAGCAAACCCTCACAAAACTGTCTGTCTTTTCTAAATACACTCCCATCACTACCCACTGCACCTTCTCATTAATGCAGACAACTGTTGAAGTATTGCATAATCTACATGCAAGACTTCTAAATAATATGATGTATTCTAAAAACACCATTCCAACCAAAATAATGAAACATTACAAAAATTTTTGAGAAAATATTACACATTTTCCCCTCTCTGCTAGAAAAGAGTAACCTGCATTTCTATCTTTCATTTTGCAAATACCAATTTGATATATGCAAATCATTATGCCTGTATCCACATTCTCGTTGACTTGCATGTTATTTTCCTTTATCTTTCTTTAAATATTATTTTTTTGTTTCTTCTCACATTGTTACTTTCTCATGTGATATTTTGGTTTTGTGACCTTCTACCTTAGAATGACAAATTCAGACTAGAAACTGAGTTTAAGATCACATCTGTACTGCACAACTGATAATTTTTACTGAGGAGAAGGTTCATTGGATTGTGAGCTTTTTAGTATGTTTTTGTACAGAGTTGTATGTTCTTTTGGCACACAGTAGCAACCCTTGACTTCCTCAGTTTCATGAATACATCATATTCCTGTATAACTTTGCCTTGCATGTTGCAAATTCTCCCATTATAAACAAATCAATAACATTTCAAAAGTTCAATCAAACGTATTTCAACATGTCAGTTTGCACAACTAAGGTTTTAAATGTGATGGTGACTATTTGATAAAGATAGTGTATGCCCATTTCAGTAACTCTGATGTGTAACAAAATATATTGGTAAGCAGAACGTTCAAATATTAATGGTTTGCTGCTTAAGTTATCTGGGCATTCTGACAGCTAAGTGAAGTGAGCTGTGCAAATGAACAGCTGTCAGACTTTCTTCACTGAGACAGAAAATGTTCAACGACTTTTCTTACCTGGTCGTGCATTAATGTTGCAAGATGGGTTGTTTTTCCTCCAGGGGCAGCACACATGTCCAAAATTCTCTCTCCTGGTTGAGGGTTTAAAATATGGCTCACCACCACAGAAGGCAAGTTCTATCATAAAAACAAACATGGGAGAATTCAAACCTTATGTCCTGTATCAAGTCCTGTATTAAGGAATGATAAACACATTGAAACAAAAATTCATTCAGCAGTGAAGATACTTGTAAGTTCCTTGACAGAAAATGAAAATTAAATACTGGGATTTATATAGGTCAGAAGTCTCCAGTGGCTCCTTTTTTACTTAAAGCTATATATGAGTATCTATGACTGAAGTTTAAGGGTCACAACTACGAAGACTACAATGCTAAAAGTCAGAATAAAATAATCCGATATTATGACAGATATAGAGCAGCTTTGCGTATTACAAATATTTTATATTGACATTTTTATTGGAACACTTATTACATGAACATACTGGCATAGTATAGTAACAACCAGTAAGGTGAATAGGCAGGAGTTTAAACTTGCTGAATGAAAGTACCAAGAAGCTAAACTGCACTGTTAATTGTATAAACAGAACAGATGCACTGAAGAGAAATACTATGCAATAATTGTGCACAGTATTGCATCTTATGCAATATTGAAATATTCTGAAAGATTCTCTTTGAACTTGGTTCAACACAAAGGTGTAAAAGCCTTTTAAAGTTGTCTTTACTACATGTTGTCTTTGGTTAGCAATTTCAAGTTCCATGACACCATGTTAAAAAAAAAATGAACAATAACTAGATGCTAACACTATCAGGTGCAGGCCTTCAACTCACACATGACAAATTCAAGTCGAAAACGCCAGGCTCAAAGTGCTGTGATCAGTGGCACAAAGTCCAGCTGGAGGCCACTCAACAGTGGTGTATCCCAGGGGTGGACATTGGTGCCAGTGTTGTCGAACCTCTTCCTTAGGGACTTGGCTAATGGAACAGAGTGCACCCTAAACAAGTTTACAGGGGATACAAAACTGGAAAGAGTAGTTGATAAACTGGAAGGTTATGCTTGTCCATGTAGAAGATGGGCTCTTCTCTGAGGCATCCAGTGACAGGACCAGAGGCAATGGGCACAAATTGAAATATGGGAAATTTTTTTTTTTTTTTAAACTGTATGATCAAACACCGGAACAGTTTGCCCAGAGAGTCTCCATTCTTAAAGACATTCAAACCCAGCTGGACATAGCCCTGAGTAATCTACTCCAGCTGACCCTCCTTTGAGAAGGGGAGGCTGGACTAGATGACCTCCAGAGGTCAAACTCAACTATTCTGTGATATTAAAATAAAAAAAATCAAACCCCAAACCCAAACAACCTACACTTCAAACAGAAATCAAAATAATTTTGAACTACTACACAATTCTGAATTTTAATGTCCAAGGCTGGTACCCAAATCTACATACCACTACTAAGACACAGACCTCAGTGCACAGAAGCTAAATTCTCATGTACACCGGTCTCTTAAATAACCAGTCTCTCTAACAATTCTATTCCTTGGAATAAAGTACTCTGACAAGCTGAATCAGGGAAGAAAAGGTGTCTCCTTTACTGCAGGCCATGAGACAATATATTGCTTCATAAACCACCCTTTGCCCACACCAGAAGACAGCACTGATGCTGATTTAAAAATATTAAGATCAATTACAAACAGAATATGTGCATTAAAATAACTCATCTGCTAAACTGACTCTTGTGACAAAAGAAATAAAGACAAAGACAATTCACTGTAATAACGGACTTACCTTACAGAGTGAGTTATACAAATCAAATGAGGAAATAACTTCGAATTTCAGAGAATATCTCTGAACAAAAGTTTGAGATAAAGTTTATATTTGCTTTGAAGATTAAAAATTTTTTTGAAGGCTGGACAGCCTGATTTTGTTTTAAACCCTGCTGCTGAATCATCACATTTATATCAAAAAAATACAACACCACTGTTGGACTAATTGTTTTAGAAAACTAATTGAGGTGTTCACCTTATCTATGTCCACAAACAGAAATCAATAATTTTACCTGATCTAAGAAAACTAGAAAGTTCCATGATTTCATCATCCTACATTTCAAAATAGCACAGGTGGACAACTGTCATGTCTGAGTATTGCTTTTAATTAGTTTTATTGTGGGAGAAAAGGAGTACAGGTACCACCAATATTAAAGAAGTGAAAGGAAAAGCTAGCTTGAAATAAGTTATTAAATCTCACAACAAAAACTATGCAAAAAATTCTCATTCTCTGGAAGCTTTGCAGTTTTATGGTAGGAGGTAGTGAAAGCTCTGCTACTGTAGATTTTTCATGGTTATTTTGTTCAGATGGATTTTTTTCATTAGGGCTAAAAAGATATGATTTTTTCTCCAATTTAAATTCAACCTAATACTTGGAGATTTTACTGATTACCTACAGAAGGACATACCTGAGTTCATAGGCAGATTCCAAAAACTAGAAGTTCTATCAAGAATATACGTGCAGAAAAAATTTCTAAGTTTTTAAGTTAATATCTCTTAAGTCACTTTGAAGTCCCTTATAATATCTCAGATGCTTAAACCACCTACACGTAGATACGGACTTAATTCTAAATGCTTTGTATTCTTTAAATGCAAAGAGTGAATTAGGTGCCATAATACACAATGAATATATAAAGTATTAATGTGTGCTTAGAGGATATTAATTATTCTGCAAATAGTAAAGACTTCTATTTTTGTAACAAACATACCTGTAAAAACAAAAGACTAGGGAGCACGCTGTCAAATGAAGGACTAAGGTAGACTGGCTCTGTCATTCTTATGCCCATCCCACTGAAAAACATGAAAAAAAGAATAATCTACTCAGATTTATAATCTTTAACAGTATTAAAATCATTATGCTTACAAATAGAAACTTGAAACAATAATCCTACATAAATGAAAGCACTTATAAATCAACTAAGAAAAATACTTCTACAATTTTGTTATCTGATATTCTTTAAAATTCAACCATTAAATTGGGTAAAACATAACAAAAACTGTACTACAATATAAATTTGAACTATCTGTAAAAATTACATAAAGCAGATTTATCTTTTTTTACACATGACAAACCGAGACCTAATCCAAGCCTTGATAACGTAAGGAAATGCATAAAAAAATATTTATATATTAATTTCACCAAAACAGCACCTACAAATATTTTTAGGAGATGGAGAAATGGATAAGGCGGCACTTCTGTTCCATCCAAACAGAAAAGTGGTACAGAACAATTTACCAATATGCAATTCTCTCACAGTGAGACTGTTTGTCACTTCTGTTCTATATGATTTAAGTCATATGCTAAACATAAATTCTGAAAAGACTCCCATTTATTTCCTCCTACCTCTCAGGTAAACTGGTATCTGGATACCACTATGAAACTAAGTGCTGAGTCTGCTAATACTTAGTGTAGTATGTTAATCATAATTGCCATCCCATTGCTTCTACCTCAGTTGTGAAGTTACAGAAGATAGCAGGAGGAACAATTCTACTATATTGCCAGAAAATAACGCTTCCCCAAAAATACTGGAAATCCCAACATGCAACACAGGTCTCAGTCAAAGCCATCCTGTGGTTTCACACAGGGTACAGAACATTTCAAAATGTCTTCCCATCTTCTTCCTTCCCTTTGCAAAGGTATAGGTGTAGACTGCAGTTACTATGGACTTACTTCAATGGTCCACTTGAACTAAAGATTTCACTGCGACTCAGTGCTGAAATCCCATTTCCAAGGAAAACTTTGACTCCTTCAAATTCTTTGGCTCCTCTTTTACATTTCCCTTCAATATCTGAATACACTGAGACCAGATCTCCAGCTTTCATAACTGCGCAAAGAAGAATGGAAATTTTTTAGATTACTTGACAAGACAGTAGTGAACAAATAATCCAAGACTTTCAGTAGACTACTTTCTTCAACTCCTATATCATAGCAATATTTAAACTTTCTTAATGCAATCAAAGACAAAGATTAACTGATACTAGGCTTGAAAGTGCACATGGTGAACAATGGCTATTGGCTAGAGCTGTTGAGAGATACAAGGTTAGAAATCAGACAGCATGTCTCATTTTTTAAGAGGCTAGATATAACTCCACTTTATTTTAACAACACAGGGTCACCCATAAATTTTAAGCACACTCTTTAGGATTCAGTCTTGTGTGTGCTCTAAGCATCCAAGTACATCAAACACTGGTTCATA
>VZTO01003745.1:19047-34852 GCA_013400615.1 Syrrhaptes paradoxus
TCCTGTTTAGTGAACTGGACTTAAGCACATGCTTAAAGGTTTTTTTTTTCTGAAAGGGAATTAAATTAAGTGGCTAGATAAATGATTTCCTGATTCACTTTGTTTAATAATAAGAATGATAATGATTAGTAGATCTCATCACAATAGAATAATGAGGTGAATCATCCAAAATTATACTGGTTTCACATAACATTAATTTGACCTTTAAATAAAAAGTAAATCAGCTGCTGAACACTAAGCATGTATATGTAGATTTTTTTATCTTATCTCACAGGCATTGAACCAAAAATTTCCATTTCTTAAGAATCTGACATTAAAATTTAAGATTTTCTCATTAATAGAAAAAAACCTTTTTACTAGATCTCATACACAAACAACATCAAATTAATGGCCAATTGGTTAAAAAAATAAAATCTGGTTTTTTAGGTCTGTAACTTCGAAACTGACAGAATCATGAAGGCAAGTGCCTTTGTGACTAAATTAAGAAACAGCGTATCTGGAAATAGTATCTATTAAATAATCAACACACATCCAGTTACCATACAGATGTATCTGTTGTGGCATTCCTTTTATTTTATTTTTTTTTACAAGACTGGAAAGCAGCAAACTTCTTTGAGTTTATTCTACTGAACATCCATATTAAAAGATACAGTATTCAGTAGCAAAAACCAAAACTTTTTAAAAGACAGGTTTTATTTGAACATGCTCTGTAAAAAGATTTTCAAATGAAAACAAGAAACTGAAATCCTTGGGAACTACTACTTCAGCTAGGAATTATATATAGAAAAAGGAACTTAAACAGGCCAGGTGANCCACAGTGGGCTCCAACAATGACTTCAGATGCATGTTTTTTTAAATCTCGCCTAAAAATACAAAATGTAGTTCAGTTTAAAAAAAAGTATACTAAAAAACCCAAATACCTCCCAAGTAAACTATGGTTCATAAACATTTCTTTTGTCACTATATAATAGAAAAAACAGTTAACTATCATGTGTTACATTTAAAAGATTTATTTTAGTCACAAAGGAATCAAAGCAAAGAGCCAAGAAGGAAACCAGCACTCAAAATAAAGCAGATTCTGACACATTCTGCCACTATTATGAACCTGAAACAGGAATACAAGTAAACTATACTGGGGTGGAGAAATAATCCTCTATCCCTTCCTAGGCCAGATGATTGCAAAGTTATCTTTTGTGTTTGAAAACTGTTAAGTACTTCTATGATAAATGTATAACCAGGTACAAAGAACTGTGCCAGTAAGAACTGTAAAGATGATTACTCAAACTTATTAAAGTGTAAACATATTTGAATATAAAAAGAACAGGATGTTCAGAAAAAGATGCTACAAAAGAGAATTCAATGAACGAATGAAGAATAAATTAAAATATTAAATGCTATTTTAGAGTGTACAGCATTTAGAAACTAGTATTACTTGTTACCAGTCTCTACCTAATCATGATATAAAATGAATCTGAAGTATGTTACTCTTCATTATGAACAAGATACTTTATATAAAATGTCCATCAGTTACTTCAATATAACAATGAAGCAACTCCATAGGGGCAGAACAGATGCAACATGGGAAATATACAAACATATTTTAAGAATGAACAATTAATAGTCATTTTGTAGGGGATAAAATTGCTTTAAGAAGCATTATTGATCCAGTCTCCTAAAGTTCTGCTCTGGACTTTATTCCAGTGGAAGAAAACCTTGCCCGTATTCAGCTGTAGTTCTATATTCTACCACAGAAGTTTAGTTCTTCTGTCTGTCACCTACCTGACTTTACAGAGATGATGTTATGTTTTCCCTATAAAAAGGTGATCGTATAAAGAAGGAGAGAACTCAATGTTTTCTTACATAGTTTAAGGACTAAAACTCTGACCTGGTTGGGATACGGACTGTCCACTAGGTCTTAATATAAATGAAGTTGTGCTTCATTTATAGCGAGTTCGTTATCACAACTGTTTAACAAGAAATCTGCTAGTAAAATATGTGTTACAAAATTTTAAGATTGAAAATTTCAAACCTGGGTCCAATGACAGGAATTAATAAGATGTCCTGGAGTTTCGGGTGCTCGAGAACTGGAACACATAGTCCTTTAAATTGCTGTTTCATTAAAAACCATAATTATTAAGCAATACTAAAATTCCTAATACTTTACACTGAAAACTATTTTTCCATTCATAATTTATAGCTGTAGAGTACAAAAAAAATGTAGTGAAAAGAAAGGTTGAGAAACACTGTGTAAGGAGACATTCCGTATTAAAAATACTGGTGTCACTGAGAACTGACTGCAGGGAGTGAGCCAGTGTTCTGACACTCATAACCCTGCCACTGGTTTTTGCTTTCTTCTGGTCGAAGATTGTGTTGAGCTGTTATCAGATCCCAGTAACACCACCAGAGAACCTTGGGTCTAATCTGTGTTACCTTTTTGATATTGTTAATTATAAACCACTGCTTAACTCTTCTCACGTATTGCCTGTCTTACTTAATATGCCAGACTGGTAATACTTTTTATTCTTCTTTTCAGCTTAACTGTGATTCGGTACTGACAGCAGAGTTGTGCATATAGCTGTAAAAAATGACCATTTGCCATTTTAAAACTGTTCCTGAACTTTAAAAAGACAATGTCTTCTTGCCTGAGGCTCCTAAAATATAACCTTAAAAAACATGCAAAACCATAAATTTGTTTGCATCTGATAAGTATTTTTGCTTAAGAAAACAATCCATAAACAGACTTTTGTTAAAAACCGTTACATAGTTTATTTTTCTAATATAGCCACAATTCAAAATACAAAAAGCTTATGAAAAGCCAGTCTTAATTAAGTTTTCAGCAAAGCATTTTCCCTTGCAGCAAAATATCATACTGCAATACCCATTTCCAGATTTCTACAATCAAGCTAAAATTAGCATAACTCATTACCATTCCAGCCAGCAGAATACTGTCAACTGCCTCTACATCACAGAAATGCCTTGGCTCCTGTCATGCAATAGCTCCTGTACACTCACTAGCATTAACAATTTACTGAGAACTGGATCTTTTTAGACAAGAGTGAAGACCTAGGATAGATTTTCAAAATAATATGCTTCTTAAACATAATAGCTTACATATTATCAGATAAATGAATGTTTAATTAAGGTAAGTAAAAATCCAGAAAATTATATAAAGATTAAAAACAGGTTAAAAAAAAGAAAATACAGCAGCTGCAGGGCATCACTCTGGCTCCAATTTCTAAAATATACACATTTTCTCACTTTCCTAAACAGTTTGTGCAACATACAACCATTCTCATTTAATCCTACATAAAAATGTTCTAAACATGCTGAACACAGCATAATGAACTACAGTTTTTATCTCTTTCTACCATCTTCTCTAGACTTATGATTCCTTTACAATACTTACTACAGTAGTACAGCAATCCTAGTTAAGGTCTGGATCTGACATACGAAAATTATTTGCTTGTCTTTTCCCTCTGTTATTGCCTTTCTTGGACATATTTGATGAGGAATACTGCTAGATAATGGATTTTTTATTTAATATTTAATGCTGACAGGAAATCAATATGATTGCATGATGTCAATACTAGTGGGCATGTATTAAGTTAAGGAATAGTTTCCAGTAATGAAAACCTCTCGCAATCGGGCAAAAGATGAAACATCCTGTTATTTTTACTTTAACAAAAAAAATGGCACAAACCTTCTTGATCTCTTCAAACAGCAATTTTTTCACATGTTTCACTGAGGCCAAGTGGGTATTAACTCTAACAGTTGTGAAACCTGGTGGATGAGATAGATGACTTAACAGAGATTTATATTTACTCTCTGCCTCCTGTGTACCTAAAGCAGCGATAAGCTGAAAGTGAAAGAAGAGATTTTATATTAAATACATTCACACAGCAGCCTCTCGCACAGTGCAAAAAAACAAAAGCAGTGGCTAAATATTCTATAGAAATGGAAAAATATGGTTGTGTGATGTGTGCAATAGTGAGAAACGTTTATGTCTGAAGGCCTAACTGCAGTGAAAAAATTTCTTGAAAAGGACTTGCTGGAAAAACAGTCATATTAGCAAGATGTACTGCAGGAAGTACCAAAAGTAACTGCTAGCGAGCTCTGTGATACTGTACAAAGACCAGTCCTAAGGAGACAGAAGAGTAGATTCAAAACTATGAATTAACAACTCTTGTCCCGATGTACAAAAACATCATTTTTGTGTCCTTTGACATTATGAATTCATAGATTGCCTATACTATTTTTGTTCTACACTGGGGTAAGGGAGTAATTCTTGTCAATATTATGTAGTTAATAAGTGGTTTTTTTTTTTTGATCATTCTTTAGTGGGATGCAAAACTAAAGTCTCAGATTTATTCTAAGTTTAGTTTAAATAATTTTATGTTACTTTGAGCCAACCAGCATAAAGAATAGTTTTATATTTTAAACAGAACTATATATAAACATCTCTGCCTAATGTGAAGACAATACCTTACTGTAAGTTATTAAAGTCACACAAAATATTAAATCAAAGGAATATTAAGTTTTCAATTAGTATTTGTTGATGATTAGTTGTATCTATTTCACATACCTCATTATTTTTGAACACTTTGGTGAGATACTCTTCAACTTCATGTTGGAAAGAGATTTTGGGGAAAAAAGACATCTTCCTTTAGTTTTTAAAATCTGGTGGTAAAGAAATGAAATAAGCAAAATATTTTCTTCATGTTTTTTAATCACATTCTATAAGTTTATAAATGTAATGTAATGTACCCACAAACTAAGCTGCAGTTTCTGATTCTTCTGTTTTAATAATGCAATTTTACTGTACTCAAAATTCCAAATATTGCTCAGGATACAGCTCTAACTCAACTGTCAATTACATTTCAGAATATGTTCATTAACATGTTTAGCATTTGCAATCACCTTACAATGAGGCTACTGGTTTCCTTGCTGTCATCCTTCCCAGCCATACCTTCACCTTCCAAGGCTACCATTACCAGTGTTTGAAATGTGAAGAAAGCATCACCACCTCTAAGTCCTGTCCCGGTAAAGTAACCCTGGCTATCCTCACAGAATTTAGCTTTAACTCTTCTAAGTCCCATCTTTGAAGTTCTTATTCTGTTACATCATAATATCTGTTCATTTTTAGAGATAATCTACTAATTTTTTCCTGTAAGATTTCTTTTGCTTAAGCTTAACTTCTCAGGTTTCCTCCATAGTTCAAATTATCCAAACTTTATAACAGGGGTACATGTGTATGACCGTGGACGATGATTTTTATTTTTTCCATATATACTTAAAAAATTAAAGACGGACTATAAGTAACAGTTTTCTTTTGAGTCTGTATTTAATTCTCAGTAGGAATAGTGAAGCATCAATGCAACAGAAGCTGTCCTGCTCCTTACTGAAAATCTTCAAGCTGTCCGGTGAAAGATGACATGTTTAAGAGGTACAGGAAATTTCCAGACCCTGCTTTAAGTCCTTCGGCAAAGCCCAGCTATAAAGTCCTTGTTGTAGCTCAGCCCTGATGAAGCTTTTATTCTTTGTAATTATTCTGTTTATTTTTCTCTGTAGAAAACAGTTATCTTCTGAAATTGTATCTTTTCGCCCCTATATAGATTGAATTTTAAAATATTATTGTATTTTAAAAGATGATATACACTTCAGTCTGAAATGAGACTTCCTAAAAATGTACTAGTTTGTTTATACCAACTTAAAATTGATGGAAAGTGAGAACATGCCCCCATCAGTGAGGTTTATTTCATGCATAACAAGGAAATCTGAATACTAAAATGCATTTTCATTGTATTAAGCACACTTGGAGAAAATACATTGGAAAGCTTGGTATTCATTCTATTTGAATAACAGGCTATTTTTCACTTTTATCATAGAAAGCCCCTCAGAATTTTTATTTTTTTTATATTTCAGAATTGGCTGAAGTTTTAATGATAGAAGAATGTTGTCTTTTTTAGACTTAACTTCTAAACCCAGACAAAGGCAATTTTCAGTTTCATAGGTAGGAGTTTCAAAGTCTTCTTTCCAACATTAGCAGCCTTTGAAAGAAGGACACTGTAATGGAATGAATTAATTTTTCAGAATCTAACAAAATGCCCAAAACAATTTACCATGATATTTCTACTAAATCTTATAGTACTACAACCATTCATAATACAACTGAAATTAACAAAGTTCAGTTTTAACATTTCAAACAATGTGACATATCATGCCTCTGAGCTGTTGTCCTAGGATGCCTTACATTACAGGGGGGAAAAAATCACCAAAAAACCGCCCATATGGCTCACATTTGGAAAGTTTTTTCTTCTGAAGCATAATAAACTAGCATTTAAAAAAATGCCACACTTGTGATTTTTTTAAAGAATTGGAATCCTGAAAAGAATTAAGCAGGCATTTGAAAACTGGTAGAAATATGTATTCTTTATGAGCCCTACAAGTGAATTCAGTATGAACATTATGAAGGTATCTTTGTAGGATGTTAAATGTGTATTTTATGATAACCACAGAATGACTGAGGTGATCTCACAATTACAGTTACTTCTTCATGGAAAACCAGTCACTGATCTGACAGCATACTGGCAACAGGTCTTGTTTCTACCTCATTTTTTAGATGTGACTTAGTGCTACCATGAAACATAAGCCAGTAGATAGTCTTCCAGGCTGGAGAACATAGTTGAGGGGGGATAGGATGAAACTACAAATCCAGACGTGGCAGGAATAAAGGCTGACAAGGGAGACTGCCTAGTGCCTCTTCAAACAAAAGACTTCAAACAGAACTAGCAGGAGGCAGCTTCGACATCACACGAAGGGGTTTTTTTTCCACAGACCTGCTGGGCAGTACACCTGGCTCGGGAACGGCCTGATGGGCGTCAGAAGAGAGCCCTCGGGGGAGCATCGGCCCCTGCCCACCACGTCCGTTCGGATTGCCCTGCGCCTGGGCCGGAGCTGCTGCGGGGAACGCGGCGCCAGAGCAGGGATCTGACCTAACTGCGCACTACCACGGCCCTGCGAGCTGCATGAGGGATTTAACCTCCACACACACCTCCATCCCCACCCTTCCCCCCGAGCGGACAGCCAGCCGGCGCACTGCTGTGGGGAGCGCAGTCCGGGGCGCCCTCCTTTCTTCCTCCACCCGCCCTGTTAGAGAAAACTCCAGGCGTGGGGGGGTCACAGCTCTTCGCACTCCCCTCGGAGCCCCGCGCGGCACCTCCGCCAGGACCAGGGGCACCCGGGAGGCTCCGCCGCCCTCTCAGCCCTGGGGGACACCGAGACAGACACAACCCCGGCCGCGCGCGCACACCATTCACGCACCGCCAGGCCCCCACCTACTGCCGCGCACCAGACAGGTCCCGCCTCCTCCGACGCAGAAACAGGAAGTCCCGCCTCTGCGGCCGCCAGGGATTGGTCGGAGGCCGACAGGGCGGTGCCGGCTCTGCTGTTACCATGGGAGCCCCACAAGCCGAGGAGGGAAAGGGTTGTCTCTCGTCGGCTGTAGCGCTCTGCCGCGGGTTCTCCTCCACAAGACGGGACAAACGGCAGCAGGGGTGCCCCAGAGCCCGGAGACCCCCCAGCGCGGCCCGAGCCCTGGTCGCGGTGAGCAGTGCCATTACCACCCCCGTTACCGCTCACGGGCGGCCGCAGGAGTTCCCCCGCGGGCAGGGCCTGCTTTCCCGCAGCGTGGGCCGTTGCGACGTCCTTCTCCCTCTCGAGGGTTTCGAGGTCCATGTCTCGGAACAGCCGCCCGCATTGCTGCCGGCAGGTGCCTGCGGTGGGCCGGCCTGCCCCCGTGTCACCAGGCAGAAAAGGGTTTGCGGCACTGCAGTAGCTCAGGCTGCAAGTTCACTGCGCAGCTCCAGTACAGGAAGAAACTCATCTGGCAAAACGCTGCTAACAGCGCTTCCTCCCCCGCTCCCCGCGTGAGCAGGGGAAAATGCTGCCGCGCGGCCTGAAGAACAGGGTTTGTATTTCCACCCCTCCTGCGCCCAAGCGCCTGCGGGCTCCTTGGCGGAGGCGAAGCAGGGTTCGTGCTGACCCTGCCCGAGGTGCTGCCGAGTGAGAACACGGGGGTACCCACGCGAGAACCTGCAGGACGGCACTGAAAACGCGGCTGCTGTTTTTAGATGCTTTACTACACAGGAAAAACCTGAGTGCCTTGATAACCGCGAGCCCTTCCCAACCACAACGCAGGCCGTGAGCCAGCCGCAGCGCCGCCCGGCTGAATGACACCGTTACGGTGACGAGAAAAGGACGCGGCCAGCTCAGACCGGCAACGATCCCGCTCCACGGCCGACCGCTGAGGCCGGGGCTGCTCCTGCCCCCGGCGGGGGACGAGCACACCGCGCGGCACCCCCCTTGGGGGCGGGTCCCTCTTCCCCGGCCGTACCAGACCCCAGACCCTCTCTCAGCTCGTGCCGGAGAGACGCTGCCCAGCCCGGGCCGCCGCAACAGCCCCTCCCTCCCGCCATACGTGATGACGCATGCAGTGACGTTCCGCGGCAAGTCTAGGCATCGGGTCGGCCCCTCGCGCCGTGGGGCCGTTGGCCGGGGCGGGGCAGCGCCGCGTGCCCGCCCTCCCGCCCACCCTCCGGCCGCTGCCCCGTCCGTCTGAAGGGAGCCGCTGCCGCAGCTGCCGCCTGGCTGAGCCCGGGGTGCCCTGGGGGCTCGGCGGGAAGCCGAGGTCAGGCATGGGCCTGATTTTCGCTAAGCTGTGGAATCTCTTCGGTAACCAAGGTGGGCGCGGGGGCCCGAGCCAGCTGCGGGGAGTGAGGCGGGCGGCGCGCCGGCGGTGAGGGGGCGAGGGGAACCCGAGGGGCTGAGGGAGCCGTGGGCAGCCGCCGGAGGTTGGGGGCCTGCTCTGGTGGCCGGGCTTCCCCTGAGAGCGTGCCCGGGCTAAAGGTGGGCTTTTCTTTGTGCAGCGCCTTGGGCGCTGGTTCCGCGGCAGCTCATGCTCGCAGTCGCTTTGTTTCTGTGACGGAGGTGGTCCTCTCCTTGCCCCTGCCTCCCTGGCTGCTCTCCGCACTTCGGGTGTCCCGAGCAGCCCTTCCGAGCGGTGTGCTCCTGAGTTCGCATGGTGGTGAATGCTGCTGCCTCTCAGACATATTTGGTTTGGGTTTTTTTGCGCCGTTGTAGCGGCTGAAGCTCAGATGAACGATGAAGGGCTTGTTTGTTTTTGCAGACCCTCCGTTTTTAAGTCGGAGTCTGGTGTTAAAATCATGCTGGTTTTCGTATCAGAAAAAAAACCCAACAAACTTAAGTTGGGCCTTTTCAGGTAAAGATCTGCTTGTGTTTTGGCAAAGATGCTAGTAAAATACATGTAGTGACCTAAGAAAATAATTTCTTAAGCCAAGAACAAAAAGGTCGTAAGGGGAGAACTTTTCATTCTCTCCTACCTGGTGCACCCAGCCCCCCAATAACTGCTTGTGCTCTAACTTGTGGACACTACCACCCTTAGCTTGCTCAGACAGTTATCATAAAAATGGAAAATTATGGTTTATCTGTTAATTTATTTATTTTTATGGGTTTTGTTAACCTAGTTTTCTTTGATTAGAAGATAAAACAGTTAAGGGATTTATTGTTTGTATTATTTTTCTTTGAGGTCCTGAGAGTGGAGGAGGCAAACTGATGTTAGTGTCACTGTTCTCTCATCAGGTTTCCAAATGCTTCGTTCCCACTTTCAAGTTACCAAAAACACAGTTAAGCTTTCTTGTGCAACACTTTGCTGCATTTTACAAGTATTGGCGGGCAGGTACACCTCGTGCCAGTTTAATAATCTTGTTACTGTCAGTGCACATAACCCATCCTAATTCTGTAAATACCAGAGCAAAGTCTCCATGTGCGTATGTATTAACATCTGTGTATCAAACTGTCTTTTCATGGGATGTGAGTGGGAGAAAGATCCTGACCATTCATCTTTTTCCTGCATACACTATTCCACTGCATCATTCCTGAAGTCTTCTAAAAGAGTCTTCTGAATGTGTTATTGTTATTGATTTGAAGATTCTTACTTGTCTGAACTGGAAAATCCAAATGGTAAGATTCAAGGTTCTCCCTATTCTCCAGAAAACTATTAAGTGCTGTCTTGGTTTTCATTGAATAATGCAGTCTGGTGGCTTTTGGTGGCTTTTAATGTTGGTCTATATGGTACCTTATGATGACAGTATTTATCTTCAGGAAGGAAGGAGGCGGTAGTTTTGTTGTTTTGGGGTTTTTTGTTTGTTTGTTTGTTTTGTTAGTACGTGACAACATTAGATTACATTGATCCCATTTCATTAGTGGAAAACATATCTTTGTTACTATATATATTAATTCCTGAAAGGCAAGTTATTCTTCATACAATTAAAATATTAATGAAAATTAATAAGACATTTAAGATAAGTGGGGCAGTACCATGAAATACTTACCATTTGGCTTTTGTCCTAATGAGAGGCTTCTGAGGTGTGTTCTGATCTTGTTTTGTTGCTGGGGTTCTTTTTTGTTTGGTTTGTTGGAGGTTTTTTGCCCCCTCTTCTTGTGGTGATCATAGAGAAGAAGGTGAGTTTCTTTTCATGGCCAAAATTGAAATTCCACTCTAGAAAATTATTTTCAAACATAAATTTTTGACCCATCTAGTGGGAAATTATTCTCTAACTACGTGACTATTTTTGTCTATATAGCTATTAATAATAATAAAAGGTTGGGTTTGGTTGCTCTTCTGCTTGTATCAAATCTAGACAATTTCTTGGAGAATTCATAAGCTGTCCCCTGAAACCGCTTATTGAGCGTACTAGCACAGAAAGTTACACAGTGATTTTTGACTATCTAGAGGGAATATTCCAAAGATGCAAGTAGACCCCAATGTGTGTAGAGCATATCATCAGCTCATCATGGCTAGTGTGGGTTGTGCTGATAGTCTGAAGCACTTGATAGGGGCAAAATGAAAGGTTAAACAAAACAAAGTTTTAGAAAGTGCCATCTGTCTTCCATCATGTAGAGCATGGGGGAGGAGGTGTGTCTAAGTGCTAGAAGATACAGAACAGGAAATCGTTGGCATTTCGGTCAAGTATTAATTATGTATTGCAGGTTTTTTTTTTAATCTAAATGTGAATAATAGCTGAGCTGAAAATGCCAACTCTGAAAGGTGTTTGATCAGTAATGTCTGGACAACGTTAAAGAAATATCTACTGGTGACCTAATGCCATTAACTCACAGGAAGAAGATATGTTGGTATCTTTCTGAAAAATGCACACCTTAAGATAACTAACATCTTAAAATAAGCCCCATGTGCTTTTGTTCCTCAGGGTTCAGTGCAGTTAGAGTAAATGTGTGATGTACAGAAGATTCAGCTCATTCTTCTGCCTGGCAGGAAAACCCTGTAATGAAGGTATCATAGATCCTACTAAAACCCTGAATGTAATTTTATTAATTTACACATCTTCTTTACTACTCTTGCAGTTTGATTCTCTTACCATGCTTTCTAGTGGTAAGAATGAGGTACTGGGAGGAAGGTCAAGAGGCTTGACCTAATCTGTTTCTAAAGACATTCAGTGATAAGTGTCTGTTGACTAATGTTATCTATTGACCTCTTCCAGCAGCATTTCTTACTATTTGTATTCAACTGTTTTAACCCTTTGACTGGGGTAGCATCTGTGTGTTCCTACCAGGGAGCTGAATCTGTCTGTTTTTCTGTTTCAAGTACATGCAACAGAAATTGTTCCAGTTGGCCCAGCCCATTTTATTATGGTTAGCCCATTTTGTCAAACCCAAACTGCCTCATGCTCAAAAAATGTAATGGTTAAAATAGTGTTGTCTGACTTTGACCTGTGATGGGAACTTTTAGAAGAGGAAAGTCTTTCGCTCTTTTTCCTGCTCCCTGGCAGGAGACACTTGCTTTTCTATTGCCGTGCGCTATCTGCTTTCCAAATCCAGTATGTGGGATTATGGAACAAGAAAAGTTGCGGAGCTGTTTAAGGAGACTGGGTGATTCCTGTGCTGATCTGTGAGTCAGTGACTGATGGAAAAGGAGGGTTAACAGTCTCTGCCCTGGGCACAGTCCATCAGGGAATATCTATTTTGTTCTGTGGATGTGTTTGGAAGGGTTCATTTCCAGTTTGAGTTTGGCAGTAGTATCAAAACAGAGGCTGTTTTTGTTTGTGTGGTGGTACTGGTAGGGGTCAAAACTGTTCCAGGGCCTTATTTAATCTTGTTTTCTGGTCTCTGTGCCTATTAAGTGCAGAGGTTAAAATCTGAAGGAGGACAATAAGCGTTTTTGTTTCTTTCAGCTTTCAATATATATTGTCTCTTAACATGTAGTAATTGAATGATGTGAACTGAAATAGGGACATTTTACTTACAAGAGAAACAATTTGCTTTAAAATAGACTTTTGTCTTGTTTTCTAGGTGACTTACTGATGGCTTCCTGATTCTTTTCCCTTATTTTTGAAATTGACAAAAAACATTGTCCTAGTATTGTTTTCATTTAAAATATTGTTCCCTGCAGTCATTTAGAGTAGTTTAGAAAGTGTGAAAAGTTCAGATTGAATTTACACTTATTTTGAAAATAATTAAAGATATATTTAAAAAAATCATACTTCAAAAATGACCTGCTTAAGCTATGGTTCAGTACTCAAATGGCACAGTCTTCTAAGCAACGGTACTATAAGAATAAATGGTGGAGCAACTAACTTATTGCCTGTGTTAACATGTAGCTGAGTACAACTTGTTTGACTTATCATTCCCTGAATACCGTCAAGATTGCTCTTAATGAAGCTGTAAGGAAAAAACAGAAGTGAATGTCAGTAACCCCGATAAAGGCAATTCCGACAATTATCAATACCTTATTCCTTTGTGTGTGTATGGCTGAGTCTTTAAGAAGTTCACAAATCTGTACTTTATTTTTTTTTTAATTATAATTGTTCAAAGTCTTCCAGGTTACTATGAATGAATGCTGTAGGTTTTAAAAAGCTGTCGTAAGAAAAATGATGGTAAGCTCTTAAGTCAGGGTGGTTAAACTTGACTTTATTCCACCTAGGCTTGCTGACAGTTCCCAGACTGTACAGTCGGGTTAGCAGAGACTGTTATCTGCAAAACCAAATGGATTTTGGTTCTAGTGACTCCTAAAGGCTACTTTCTTGTAATCAAGTCTAGAAAAACAAGATGTATTTTGTGTTTAAAAGAAGACTCTAAGGCAGCTTTTAGTGTTCAAAATGAATCCTTGTGTTGAAATGTCTTTGAACTTTAGTAAAATGCTCTTCCTTCTTCCTCCTCTCTAGCCAACTTCTGTCTGTGTTCTGTCTTCGGTCTTGAAGCCTCCAAGACTGTTGTTCTTTGTAAATAGATGTAGGCTTAGTGTTTCACAGGCTGATAAGTATAGGTACGCTTTCCAATACTAATTTTCTCTTTCAAATATGCTGGAAGAGCTTTGCTCATCATTAAAGTATTTAGATTTTTTTTTATTATTTTATTTTTGCAAATTAGAAATAGGTAAGGGCAAAGTTGTGAGAACTGATCTTTGGTTTTGAGTCCTTTTACCACAGAGTAATATAGGGGAATAAGTAAAGAAAATAGGATATTATGTCTTCCTTCTAACATGAAGATCATCTTCAGTGTCCTATTATTTTGTAATACTTGTCTGTCTGGTTTTTTTCAACAATACTATACATCTATATATATTATATTTTTTTTAAGCAGTCTTCCAGGGATTACTGCTATAACAGAACTCTTTGGATTCCTTTAAACAGTAGTCTAATACTATATTTTTCACCCTGCATATGCCTACTTTTTCTACTTATTTTTTTCCCCTCTTTCTACCTGATTTATAAAGACTTTGCTCTTCTGTTCTGGCAACTCTGTTATGGATGTTCTTCCTTTGCCAAGAATGTGGTGGATTGGGAAGATACTCATGAATACAACCCAAACTGAGTTTGAATACCAGCCAGTGAAAGGGAGAAACTTTGGTTAGCCTGTAAGTACAGAACACAAATGTGAGCATAAATCACTGCCTGTGGTTTACGCCATAATTTTCCTTTCTCTTAAATGTAGCATCTACCTTCTACCAGTTGCTCTTGTAAACAAGTACTTGTCTTGTCAAAATTGTGTTCTCTCTCAGTTTGGCAGTTTTTAAGTTCACGTGTTTTTCCTCTAGTGCTCTGTAATCTGACCAAACTAGACAAAAATTCAACTTTTGAATATGTTTGTAAGTGCAGAGTTTCCATCACCATAGATGACAGTTCTGGAAGCAACTGCCATTAATAAAAGGTGGAAACTGCTATTTGTGTGAGATGCTGATGTTTTCATCATATTATTTTCATCCCCAAATCAACATTAATTAACACTTGTGTGACTGTTTCTTGTTTGTGCTTATCCAGTTACTGTATAAAACACCATTTGACTATGGAGTAACACAGATAAGCTGTGCCTTTTTTTCTCAGTGTTAAACCATTCATGCTGCAGTGGCTTTAAAAAAGTCATTTCGATGGAGTTTTTTAAATTACTTTAAGTAGTGTGGTATTTTTTCATCCAATGCTTTTCTCATTCATTCCTAAATAAGACTTTATTCTGATATGAAGCTGGGAAAGAGCTGGGAATTCCTTTTTTTTTTTTTTCCCTTCTTGAAAATAACTCAAACAGAATGTTGAAGAAGTAGACTTACCTTCTTCCAGAAAATAGTTTACCATATGACTGTTTTGAAAGCAATAGAAGAGTATTTTTGTGTTTAAACTTAACTGAATTTGAAGAAGACTTGGACAGTTTAGCTATGTGGCGTGGTTTACGAGTTGAAAGCAGAGAGGATTTTATACCGTTCATGTACTGGGAAAGGTTATTGATGCTGCTTCTTATGAGGCTAAAAGTGTTACTGAATTTAAGGTCAGGGAAAGTTCTTTCCTTAAAATGTGGTGGCAGGATGCAGTAGTAGGGGAGCTATACGAAGTAATAAGTAATTAGGTCCGTATCCCATAGCAAAACTTCTAAAAGTCCCAACCAAGAGATTGTTTTATTAAAATCTTTCAGTATGAAAAGACTGAGGTTATTATATATAAATAGATTTAAAAACAAAACACTCTAATTCTTCCTTAGAACACTTGCTTGCAGGTATAAAAACACCAATTTGATATTTATGATAGATCTTCTGATCTTCTAGTAATTTGTCATGAGTCTTGTAAATGTGGTATTTTAGAGAAGATCTTTAAGCTGTGAACCATATTTTGCTCTGGAATAAGTGCCCTAGAATTGTAGTTATTACCCCTTCAAAACTGAGTCTGTTCAGACTTTTTATGCAAGTTTTAGTTCCAGTATCCATTTGTAAATTCTCTACTCTCAAGTGATTTGCTTTTTTTGTCAATAAACAAATCTGTATCTTCTAACTTCACACATGTATCAAAAGAACCACCATTCTAATTGGCTGTGCTACTGTATTTGAAATTCTAAGCAGGATTAACTACAGAGAAGCCTGAAAGTTCTGGGTTTTTTTGTTGTTTGTGTATGTTTTTTCTTCCCCTGTGCCTGGAAAAATAATATTGCAGCATGTGGAAGATCGCTATTCTACAAGCTGCACTTTCCATCAGGTTGAGGGAGGTGATCTTTCCCTTCTACTCAGCACAGTTGAGGCCTCACCTGGAGCAGTGTGTCCAGGTTCCTCAGTACACAAGAGACATGGGCATACTGGAGAGAGTCCAGCAATGGGCCGCAAGGGTGACTAAAGGACTGGAGCGTCTCGTATATGAGAAAAGGCTGAGAGAGCTGGGACTATTTGACCTGGAAAAGAGAAAGCTGAGAGAGGATCTTGTTAATGTATATATGTACTTGAAGGGAGGGTGCAAAG
>VZTO01003746.1:0-27546 GCA_013400615.1 Syrrhaptes paradoxus
GAGAACTTATTGTGGCCTTCCAGTGGCTTATAAGAAAGGGAGGTTATAAAAAGGACAGGGACAAACTTTTTGGAAGGGCCTGTAGCAACAGGACAAGGGGTAATGGTTTTAAACTAAAAGAGGGTAGATTCAGACTAGATAGAAGGAAGAAATTTTTTACCATGAGGGTGGTGAAACAATGGCACAGGTTGCCCAGAGGAGGTGGATGCCCCATCCTTGGCAACATCCCAGGTCAGGTTGGACAGGGTTCTGAGCAACCTGATCTAGTTGAAGATGTCCCTGCTTACTGTAGGGGTGTTGCACTGGCTGATCTTCCAACGTCCCTTCCAAACCGAACTGTTCTGTGATTCTATGATCTACTCAAAGACCCTATTTATTTGTTACTGCCTTGGTACCTGCAACCCCTAAAGCCACAGTTTTCTATCTGCAATATTTAAGACAAAAGGGTCTTCAGATTAGTCTTCTAAGTGTCAGAAGTTGAAGACCTCTTCCGTGTCCAAGTAGCAACTCTCACAGACATGTGGATGGAAACAACAGTCACTGATGGTTCAAACAGCACCAGCTTTTACTGCACTACTGGATCAGGTACTGGATCTGCGTGAGACAAGGGCAAAAGGCAGGTAAAAGAAGACTTCTGTTGCTTGCACCTACACAAAAGAAAAAGGAAGCCAGATACAGTGTTTCAGTACATTGTCAGGTACTTCACTTTTTTCCCCAGATGCAGGACTTGGCGTTTTCCTTTCTTGAACTTCATAAGGATTCTGTTGGCCCATTTCTCCAGCCTGCCGAGGTCCCTTTTACAGCACACCCATCTGATGCATCACCTACTCCTCCCAGTTTTGTGTCATCTGCAAAATTGCTGAGGGTGTTCTCTGTCCCATCATCCAGGTCATTAATTAAGATGTTGAGAAGTATTAACTCTTGGGGTACCCCACTAGTGGCTGACCTCCACCTTGACCTCATGCCATGGATCACAACCCTTTGAGCCTGGCAGTTCAGTTAGTTTTCAATCTACCCCACTGTCCATTTATCTAGTCCATATTTCATCGGTCTGTTTTTGAGGATATTATGGGAAACCTTGCTCAAATCAACATAAATAGCATCCACTGCTCTCCCTTTCTCCACCAAGCCACTCATATAATCTCATCACAGGGGAAGCATGATCTCTGCCTTGTAAATCAATGCTGACTACTCCCCAACACCTTCTTACCCTTACTATGATTGGAAATCATTTGCAACACCACCTTCCCAGGGACTGAGGTGAGGCTGCCTGTCTGGTAGATTCTTGGATCCTCCTTTTTGCCCTTCTTGAAAACAAGCAGCAGCGTTTGCTTTTTTCCAGTCCCCAGGAACCTCCCCTGATCACTGTCGCCTTTTAGAGCTCAGCGAGAGTGGCCTCACAATTACATCAGATTTTATAACTTACATAATTCAAATCTAGAGGAAGCAACACGTTCCATGAATTGCAGGATTTGCAGGGAGGGAGAAAACTGATACTTAATTGCATGTGACAGTGATCTTTAACCTTTGAAATTAAGGTAAGTTAATGTTTGACTAACGTCATACATTTACTCAAGTTTTGAAATGTACGATAACTAAATATCTCTCTGAAACTTCTGTAAAGTTATATAATTTTATCTTTTTAGTATACATATTTCAGATTTCTTTTAAGGTTTATGCGTTACAAACCAAAACATCTGATTTTTCAGTACTTGTAGGTGCATTAGGTGCATCCCATCAAGTATTTTCTGGTTCTAGTTTCTCCAAGTATGGCTGCTCTGCTCCTCTCCTTTAGATACATCATGTCCTACCATTTCTCCATTGAAACTTAGAATACTGGACCCTAGGTCAAATACACAATACAAGAAAGAATTTGGATGTGTAGATATATTGATATATACTATACTCTGAGTTTTTTTCTGTAAGGAAACAAAACAAAACAAAGAAAAATTCCACACCGCTAAACAGAAGACAAACAGATGACTGTTCCCCTGGATATGGTAAAGAAAGCTCTATTGGTGGTGACACCTGAAAAATCATATTGACTATAAATTACCTTATTGTCATTTGCATAAGATTATAGAAATCATATGCATTCTCATATGCACAGCAACTTGCCTCCTGCAAGCATCACAAAAGTCCACTTTTAAGATCCAAAGGATGCAGGTCCATCTGATTCAGCCCCTTTAGAAGGAATTCCCTCATGTGCCATCCATCCATTGTTGCTAGAAGGTCAGTCGGTGGCCAGCACCGAGGGTCAAGGAGGTAGGAGCAGAATTTGTTCATAGGTCTAGGTGCTTCAATTTCCTCTGCTTCAGAGGATGCTCTGTAACTCTGTACGGAGGAAAGAATTATAATTTTGAAATTATCTTTCTATTGATATTTAAGCATCAAATGGACTATCACAATTTGATTGGCTCCATCATGTCAAGCTATACGGAAAAACCTGGCAAATTTCTATGTTGTTCAGAAGTGACTGTCTTTCGCACAGCGATTATTCCTAATGGATAAAGACAATGGCAGTCCACAGACTTAGAGGAAAATTATTATCATCAGTGATGATGGAGGAAATCAATTTCCTGATGGAGGAAAAAAATGTAATGCAACTGAGAAGGAGACACTTTGGTTTTTTTTTCCCGCATCATGCAGTGTGGGAAGCTACTGGGCTGAGATGTTACAGAATTGATATAATCCACAGCAGAATACATCTATTTATACCAAATCATTTCCCATGGAGCAAGGAAGTTGGATAATGCTTTGATAACAGACAGCCAGAGAAAGGATGATCATTAATTTAGGTCCTCTTTATTTCAGACACAGCAGAAGGAGTAATTGAGTCTAGATTCAGATTTTAATGTGGTAGAGGACTAAGTCAACTAAGCTGGAAAGGTGAATGGGTGCAAGGGAAAGAGGAAGGTGGAGCAGAAGTGTGACTTGAATGCCCTTCCTTAGCTGAAGTATCTTGCTACAGTTCTAGCCCCATAAAGTGGGTTGATGAGAGGTGTTGTCTCAGTTATACAACTCGCCAAGGTATTTCCCATCTGTAGAATCTTGTCGCTTCAAACAGGCTAGGTGACAATCTTCTACCATCACTCATGAAACCAAACAAGTTAATAAATAGATTATTTTAATAATAGGGCTTTGATAATAAGATGTTGTGAAGACCTGAGACCTGCTGCAAGATCATAAAAATGTTGGTTGGAAGGCACCTCTGAAGGTTGTCTTTTCGTCAGACCACCTCAGCACTAGATTATGTCACTCTTGGCTTTGCCTGTGTCTTGAAAAGCCCCAGTGACAGAGATTCCTCCATGTCTCTGGACATCCCATTCTAGTGCCCAGCTACCTTCTTGTTGATTTTATTTTTTGATGCCCAGTCTGAACCTCTTGTGTGGCAATTGCTCTGTTAGACCAGCTGGCAGCAGCAAGAAGAGCTTGCCTCTGTCATGTTTATAATAATCCTTCAAACAGTTGTAGGCTGATGTTATGCCACTTAGCTTCCTTTTTACCAGACTAAGTCCAGCTCCTTCAGGCTATCTTCAACAGCTTTTTTCTTATCCCTCCGCTGAACTCTCTCCAACTTCACCATGTCTCCCTTGACCAAAGGTATCCAAAGCTAAACAGTATATTTCAGGTACGACTTCGCAGCAAATTTCCCTTGATGTGCTGGCCACGCTTCTAATGTAACCCAGTACATACCTTCTTTCAAAGAGCATGCTGCAGGTTCACATTTAACCCAGTGTGTGCTGTGACCCACAGGACTATGACCCAGCCAGCCACTTCCCAGCCTATCCCCATACATGGGGTTATTCCAGCTGTCCCAGCTGCAGAACTTCATACTTCTTGTAAGGCTCATGAGGTCTCTGCCCAGTCCTTAAGTTTTTCAGGGTCCTTCTGGGTTGAAACAGCAGCCGCTTCCCCTAACTTAGTGTCATCTGCAGATCTGCTCAGAATGAGCTGTGCATCACAGCCAGGTTGTTAATGAAGGCATTTGATATGGGTGCCAGTATTGACCCCAGGGTGCTTTCTGATTACCAACCAAATACCATTGAGTTCTGGACTGCTACCCTCAACAGTCAGTTTTCAATTAATCTGAACAGTCTGTTTATCCAGTCTATGCTTCTGTTGTTTCCAGAGGGGAAGGCTGGGGAAGGTGGTGTCAAAAGCCATATTCAAGTCAAGGTCTCTTACAGCCACCACTCTGCCCTTGCCCACAGATCCTGTCATTTTATCATAGCAGGCAATCAGGCAGGCCAGACACGGTTTGCCTTCCTGAGCTGACTGCTGCTGATTATGTGCTCCTTGATCTTTCCATGGATTTAGGGGAAGCTGACTGGCTTATGGTTTCCCCAAGTCCTCCTTTTTGCCTTTCTTAAAGAATATGCTTGATAGCGGCCTCATGCTCAGGCACATCAGGTCTTCCAGTAGCTTGGGGTGGTTCCCATCCAGCGGATCTGACTGCATCCAGTTTCTCTAACCTGTTGCTCCTCCATTGCTGTCTGCCCCATTCCTACCCTGACTGGTGTCTTGGAGTTGGCATTGGCTGTGAAGACAGAGGCAGAAAAAAGACACTGAGTTCCTCAGCTGTTTCATTGACACCTGCTGTCACCAGCAGCCTCCAACAGCAGAAGCCCAATTTCCTTGAACTTGCTTTTCCCATTAGCATTCTCACAGAATCTGCCTTGTTCCCATTAGTGTCCCCCTGCACTGGTGGCTCTGGCCTCCCTGGTGTTGACACTAAGTACCTAGCACTGCTTTTTTGTGTGTGGTTTAAGTAAAGAGACACGAGAATAATTTTATTTAGTTTGGCTGATCTAAACCACATAGGGGATGGTCTTTCTGAGCATGCAGTATCCAAGAGAGCCTGGTGGTTGGATGTAGCTCTCTGTCATGTAATTTGGAAAAGAAAGGAAGCAACCTTAGTATCTCTATAAATGTGGAAAAGTCTAAGTCCCCAGATTGGAAGACCTCCCTGTTCCTAGATGTGCTAACAGATCACTACGCTGCAGTAACAAGATATGCAAGAGTGCTATGAAAACTTTCTGTCAATATGGCTAGAAAGAAATATGCAGAATCCTGAAATGATTTTTAACTACAAGTAAGTCATTTCCATTACTTTTAACTGATTTGAAATTAAAAGAAATTCTGAAATGGCAGAATTCTCACTGAATAGAAAAGCTGGTTTTAGCCATCTTTATTTTTTCACGCTAGTTGGGTTAGTTGCATCAAGTTATATCTTCAAATTGAGCTTGAAGACAGAGTAAAAATAACTTGTCTCATAATGATCACAAATTAATTTTAAAACAAACTTTGAACATTTTATATGCAATAGAAGTTTTTTATTTTTAAAAAAAGGAAATTACAAGATACATATTAGATGTGATTAGACCTGATTTTCAAGGAGGGAGGGGGAAGACTAAATTGTCAAAGAAATAGAATTCAGAAAGTCCACTAAATGACTGCAAAAATAGTGTTACACATTTGGTACCTTATTTTCCACAGAATTTGTCATGCCTGTTTTTATGAACTTACTAGCAATTATCAGATCTTGTTATTTTATATTTTGGTCTCTCTTAGGTTAGTTACAAAGGTTTGTAAACATTTACAAAATGCATTCACTATGTTTGCTTAGTTATAACACCCATAAAATTAAAATCTAGAGGAAGTAGCATGTTCCATAAATTGCTCGATTGGCAGGGAGGCAGAAAACTGATCCTTAATTGTACATGGGAGTGATCTTTAACCTGTGAAATTCAGGTAAGTTAATGTTTGATTAATATCTGATATTTACTCGAGTTTTGAAATGTATGACAACTATTTAATACAACTCTGTGAGAGTTCTGTAAAGTTGCTATTTTATCTTTTTAGCATATATATTTAAGATTTCTTTGTTGAAAGTTTATACACTATAAGCTGAAATAATTGATTTTTTTCTGTTCAGAGGCAAATTGTGTAATTTGTTGTAGCTGTGTTGAAGTCAGTGGAGCTCAGCCTGAGGATCTGTTTCATTCTTGATGAACAAGTTTTGTCAATAGACCCTCTCCTTTTGTGTTAAAATGTTCGGTATAATATTTTATACCCATTGATTTGAGGCTCAGTTCTACCATCTTTCAAGCACTGCTTGCTTCAAAATTATTGATCTCATTTTAATAACCAGGAGACCTTTAGACTGTAAGCATCTACAGGCATAGCCTGATTTATCTTGCTTTGAAGCAACCACAGAATCACTGTGAACACTATCACATTCTCTATGCTTGAGTGTGCCAGGTCACATGCACGAATAAATGTCATGGTCTGTGCAAGTTAAGGAAGAATGAAAATTGATTATGAAAGTAAATAAAATCCTCGTCTTTTACAATGTTCTTTCTCTCTCTTTCGATAAAAGCAATTAGAATTCAACTTCTATTTTCCTACACTAGGCAGGTATTAAGAATATTCCTAAGTTGTATCTGGGTCTGTCATAGATTCCTAAAAGGTAAAAATTAATGAATGAAAGTTTATGATTAAAAAAATTAATTTAAAAAATTAGTTATGAAAGCAAACCTAAAGCATGCTGACTACTCCCCCTGACTTATCATGTCTCTCCCAGAGTTATCTCATGGATAGTGCTCAGAAAGGCTGAGACACTGGCCTTACCAGGCATATGGGAAGGGGTGAGCATGGAGTATTTAAATGGTCTTGCTGTGAGTGTGAGGCAGAATCCTCTGTGCACATGTGTGCACATGCTCATAATTTATGTAGTGTCAAAGCCGCGTGGCTTCTTGGATCTGTATGCTCCAGAGGTTTTGCATCCCCAGGGTAGTCATGACTTCCCTTCAAGGTGACTTAATTTATTATACACAGGATTCTAGTTTAACCAAAAAATTCTCTGTCTGTCATCTGATGCTGTATAATTATTATTCAATGATAACTAAACTTAATTAGTTTAATGCTATTTTAGGCATTCAATCCGAGGAGAAATATCTTAGGATTTGATATTCCATAACCTTGAGAACAGCTCATTATCAATCTGATGTAGATATGTTCTTGTCCATGCTTCTATCATATATGAATATAACAAAATCTTCCCCTATATTAACAGATGATGTATCCCTGGGGAAAGAATGTTCCTCCTCCTGGCAAAGTATGCTGGTGAAGTTAAACAAAAATACTACAAATAATGGCAAATCCTTCAGGCAAAGATCAATCACTTCAGCAGGTGGTGAAGAGAAATGGAGAAATGTCTCAATGGCTTCAGGGCAGACATTCTTTCCTTCCTAAGCAAGACTTATCTTCTCCTGCCTCTCCCAGCAAATGCTAAGACTGTGTCACATCCTGTTAAAGCATGAAAAGTTAACAGAGCTTTTGCCTTTTCTTTGCCTAATACTGCAGTAAAGAACCTTTAGTTTAACCCCAGAATTAAAAGCAATCCAAAACTCATCAAAATCTAACTCGTTCGTATCCCCCAATAATGCCTGGCAATTAATCTGTGATTTAATAGCACAGCTCTTAATACTCATGGCTCACAAGATTTGGAACCTGGAGGACAGGAGCAGTTATTTGGTGGTAAATAAGGAAGGCCCTATTTACAGGAGAACTGGATAAATAATATATATCACCTCCTCAATGAAACACTGATGAAAAAATAGGCAATTTAAATCAGGTGTGAAATAGGTTTGCACTGCATTCCAGTACTGTTTATCCCATTACTGTGCTCAGTAAAGCAGGGTGCGTAGGCAGGGCTATGTTTGTACACGACTTAAAATGCATGTGCTGCCGGTAACTAATGAAGGACAAGTTGATGAGAGAGTTTCTCTCTTCCTGTTTTCACTTATTTTTGTGAAGATTGATCCTGTTAGTGTCAGCCTGTTCCAAGTCAAATAGCTCCGGTTGAACTTCAAAAGGTAATATAAACGTGCAAGGCAAGTGAGAATATGCCCCTAGTTCAAGGCATTCTAGAAGCATAAAAAAATCATATATGGCATAGGATATTGGGGTAGAAGATGTGTGTTTTAACAATATAGGGGCTTTTTAATATATTTTTTCACGTGGAGGAGAACTAATATACTTTTCACATGCCAAATGACAGATCCAAAAGCAATCCATTATGATTCATCCTAAAAATCATTTTAACATTAGGCCAATATTATTCACTCAGTGACACTTCTTAGCTGTGTAATTACACAAAAATGAAGCAAACAGATGTAGTTCAACCTGTGCCAGATTGAACTGCGCACTGGTCCTGCTCTTCCATCAAGGGAAATTAAAGACAGTTTAATTCCTGTGGACATTCTGCCCATGGCTTCTTAGACCGTGACAGACAAACAGACATCAAAGCCATCTCACTAGGGCAATTTCAGCTATATTTTATAAAAAACATTGATGTCTAAAAGGTGGAAGACCTTTAGAAATATAACCCTGACCTTTGATTTAAAAAAAAAGTGGTAAGTTAATATTTCAACATTCAGGTGTAACTATAATGAGTTATACCCACCACCTTTCTTCAGTTTCTGATGTGTTCCAACTCTTCCTAACTTCTGAGTCATGTTCTGCTTTCCTTGAAGGACACAAACTTATCTGATGAAGTGGAGTACTTGTCTTCAGATGAATTTGTATGGCCTGTAAAAATATTTTGGTGCAAGCACTCAATTTCATTCAGCAGTTATGAGCCACTGGATATCCAGGAGTTTCAGAAAAGGAAGGATGATTTTAAAGTTAATGCAGACAAATACTGTCTGGGAGAACTGGATTTCCCATCGTTGACAGGCAGCATTTGCGTGATGCTGGGCCAGTCATTCTAACTGAAATACCTTGGGCGCCCCTTCTGCCTGACGCACTTCTCTGGTTCTGTTTTCCGTCGGCTATTGATTCAAAATAACAAAATAGAAGAGAAACTGTGGACCATGGTAGATTTGTTACCTTGTAGAATTGGCCAGTTTGCTCAGGGCTTGCTGTTCTGTTTTCCCTTGGAAGCACTTATTCGGGTACATCACTTTGGTTGCATAGATACAATCAGAAGATACAAAAAACACTGAAAAAACAAGCCAAGTTTTTCAGAATTAGTTTACACTTTTGAAAAAAAAAATTAATGTCTGTTAAGGTGGCAAAATTAGCAGTCCGTCCAGCTTATTTCTATCTGCATCCTGAACAGACTTTAAGACTTTGCCTTCACCTCTCTGCAAATCTGTCTCTGAGATTTTCCCATCCTTAGGTTGACCGACACCTACTGTAGCTCATGTATGAATATTTGGACAGACCTTTTCCAATATAGCACCTGCTGAAAATGTACGATAGGAGGGAAAATATGTTTTCCACAATTTTAAGAGCACACAACATAACATAAAAGAAAGAAAAAAGCTTTAAAATACAACAATCTGAAATAAGTATTACCAGAGTTTCATTCATCAGATGAAGAAAGCAGAATACCCAAAGTGTCTGCAATGAAACACCTTCCCAATCAGAGGGCTCAAAACGAAGTCGCTTACAGAGATGAAGTTGCACTAGGGACAATTCCTCCATTGCCTTATTAGTGCTAAAGAGCTGATAGTATGAGGCTGACTGCAGCCCAGTGCACCCACAGCTTCTCCATGCCCATCTCCCTGCCTATGTCCCTGCCCTCACGGGCAGCGCTGCAGTAATTTGCACTCCTGCTGCTGGGGTGAGGAGAAAATTCCTGGTCCCATCCCTCAGCTCCCCAATGCTGTAGGGCTGTCGGGTTACATATTCCTTCCCTTATCACTCCAAAGTGGAGCCTCGCATTGCTCCTGGTGATGTGCTGCCTCTAGGATGGTTTCCTTTAGTGTGATGTGAAGGGACAGCAGAGCAAGGTGGGGGGGTGGAGGGTCAGAGAGGGACACGGTGACATCTCCAACTCTGAGCATACAGTCACTGGCTGTAGTCACACCACACCTGGAAAAGCCCCTTTAGCTGCTATGGTCAAAAAAAATTTATCTTGTTCTGTGAAGCATGGGCAAAATTGAACAGTTCAGAACTTCCTTTTTAGAAGTTGAAGATAAAAAAAATATTCTCCAGTGTTCCTCTACTGTCATACAGAAGGATACACAGATACATCTGAAATTAGTTCCTGACTCCTGGGTGTAAGTGCATCCCAAAGCTTTGCAGATTGTAAGCAACCCACTATGTCTGGTGCTTAAAGATCCATAAAGTATTCACAGTCAAACCTGAGCAAGAATGGTTATGGTCTTGTTTCTTAGGTGCCAGTAGGTGCACATTGTATCAAATCCACTATTCCCTGCTTTAGGAAAACCTGCCAACCTCCAGAACATAAAAGAATTAACAAACACCTACAGACAACTCCAGATCCATTACCTTCTCTTGTTTCTTTGACGTGTGTAAAATATGATAATAGTACTACTTCAACTTAGAAGGCTGTTGTAAAGTTAAATTTATTAATGCTTGAAGGAGTTATGAGAGTACCACAGGAAAGCCATCATGGAAATTAATTAACCTACCTTAAAGGCTGGGTTTGAAGAATGTACAGTGAATACGACATGAAAGATTCCACTTTACATGATGAAAATGAAGAGAAACATTGAAGAACTATACATTAATTAAACACATTCCCTGTACTGAACGAGGCAGGAGTCTTGCAGAAAAAACACTCTGCAAAGGTAATTTTTAAAATTACTCTTATCACCTACTACATACAATACTATAGGGAAGGTTTTGTCTTTGGAACTTTAAAGTTTTCCACATAGATTCCTTAAGTTTTCTTCTTTTTTTTTTTTGTTTTTTTTCCAGTGCATGACTCCCAGTCTGTGTACTGGTGAGGCCGTGAGCCAGCTATCAGAGGAGATTACAGTCTTAGGAGACCACTGATTTCTCCATGTGACACACTATGCTAATGTGCTTCATGAATGCTTGCGAGCCAGCACTAGTAGGCTCATATTGCCCATGGGCACATTGTCCTGTGGTCCTACCTGTCCCTCTACACCCAATCACTGGCTCCTGCCCAAACACCCTCCCTGCAGACACCGTCACATCCCCTTCTCCAGGTTCTGGTTCCTCCATCTTTTCCTGTCCCATCGTATACTCCACATCCATTCCCTGCTTTCCTAATTCCCAATCCTGGAAGTTCATCCTCTCCGTTTCCTTTCCCTCACTACTAAGCCCATGTAACTTTCACTGAGACCAGCTGTTTTGTCCTCTGTGCTCATCAGGCACCAACAGGCTGAAGATTAATTAAGATTACAGGAGAGTCTTCTTCAGCTTGCCCCTGGAAATCAGGAGGCACAGCTACAATAAGACATGTAGAAATTTTTCTGTAATATGAGCAAAACAGTACAATTTAATCTTGAGAAAGGTCGCATCATTTCAAGTGGAGCCCCTTGACAGAAGTTTACCCTGAGAAACAGCTGGCATGAAAATGTCAAGTGAAATTTGGTAGAGTTATAAACAACGAAAATACTGTTTCACTGGTAAGGCAGCATTAAGAATAACGGTTAATATACGCACCAACAGAAACTAAATCTGTGTAGTTATACTTTTTATTGAGGTCTGTGAACGCAAACACAAGAATACCACTTGAAAGTATACAGGAAAGACAAATGGTTGACCAGCAAGACCCAACAGAATGATTTCCACTTAGTAAGAAATAGCAATTTACTGGGAGACACATCAGGAATAACAAAGCAAATGTTTTTTAAAAAAACGAAAGGAAAATACTTTCCTCCTCCACCTGCTTATATTGACTATGGTCTATATTTTCAGCTAAAGAATACAATGGAAATAAAACTGCTAGGTAGAAAAAGATCAGAACAAAAGGACTAAGAGTGGAAACTGGGAGGATTAAATATGTCTTAATTTTCAGTTTTGGTAAACTGGCACTGAAGATGAAGCAATAAGGTTTTTTGGGGTCTAGCACCACTTCTGGGAACATTTTGATGCAGTGGAGCAGGAGCTGCCCCGAGGGCTCACACAGGGGCTATGCGCATTCCTGTAGCACCACAGCGTGCCCGCCTTGTCCAGAAATGGGAAGGTGGGAGCGAAGCCAATACGCAAGCTGTGTGTTAGGCTTCTGGGGGTTTATTCAACTGCGAGCACGTGTTTAGGATTAAAAAAAAAAGTTGATGTTTCTTTATTTCTCCTCTTCTGAGTACGCAATGGAACTGGTGCCAGCCTGCCCATGGGAACAACCATGGCGGGGACCTGCCAGCAGCAGCGGGATGAGGAGGACACGCTTGTGCTTTTCTCCAGTGTCATCGATGCCACCGAGGCAGCACATGGCTGCAAACAGCACACACAGCCTCCCAGATGGAAAAATCTGGAAAACCTTGGAAATGGCACGACCTCCTGGAAAGCCGGAGCGTGCATTGTTTGGCTCTCCGACATAAACCCATTAAAGCTGCCGGGGCACCAACACACAGGCCCGGCCACGGCCCCTGGGCCCCTCCTGACAGGGCGCAGACCCCCGGGCGCTCGGTGACTGACGGGCAGGCGGTGGCGGGCGGGCCGCAGGCAGGGCGGTGGGCCCGGCCTCCCCTGTGGCCAGGGTGGGGCGAGGCTCTAGCGAGACACTACCGGCAGGACCCCCTCCTCCCGCCTCCCCTCAGCGCCTCGGGGCGGGGCAGCGGTAGCACCTGGCGGCGCGGGAGCCGCCCCCGGCCGGCGCAGGCGGCACTGGGCGAGGAGCCGCGCTGCCGTCGGCCGCCGTGCCCGGCTCTGCTCCCGCTCCTCCCCGCCAGCCGCGCGGTGTCAGGTGCCGCGGGGCGGGCAGTGCGCCTGTGCGGCAGCCGCTGGCGCCGGGGAGCGGAGCGGAGCCCCGGCGGCAGCAGTAGCAGCAGCAAGACGCGGAGGTGGCCACCGGCTGAGGAAGATGGCGGAGCCGGGGGCTGCGCGCAGCTGCCCGCGGGCGACAGGTAGGGGATGAGACTGCGGCCCCGCCAGGTGCCGGAGGACGGCGGGTCTCCCGCCTGGCTCTCTGAGCTTCCCTCGGCGCCGTCCCGCCCCGGGCCGGGGGTGCTGAAGCCCTGGGGGGTGGCAGGCGAGGGTCGCTGCTCCGCAGGTGCTGGCCAGCGCGGCGCTGAAGGGGCGGCGGCGGGAGGGTCCGGCCGCCATCTCGGGCCGGGGCCGCCCCTTCTCCGCACCCCACGGCGGCCCCGGCCCCCCGGGGGGATGAGGCGGGTTGTCCTCGGCGGGAGCCGAGGGGGTGCCGGTGCTGGGGGGAGCCGGGAGTTGATGGCTCCTGGGGGGACGCAGAGGCAGGTCTCGCCCCAGGCCCCCGGCGTGCCCCGTCCCCCGGTGCAGGCTTTGTGGCGCGGGAGGTGTTTGCCGTGAGGTCGCTTCTGTGCGGCGGGTCGGGCCGGCCCGGCAGCCGCGTGTGCCGCCGCGATTTCCCCGACCGGCAGCGGTGCTGGCGGGGAGGGCGGCAGCTGGGTTTTGCCCCGAAGTGGAGAGCGGGCAGGGAGTGATTTATGAACCTCATTTTCAGCGGTGTCTGGGCCTGCCTGCGCTGGTTGCCCAACCCCGGGCAGCAAACTGGTTGAGCTGGTATCGAGCGTGAACGCCTGGCTCCGAGCCCTTACGTGGGCACGGCGCCTGTTCAGGTCCCTCCTCGTCGCTTATCGAACATAACTTTTAATTTCTGAGGACAGTAAGGGCGGGTGAGATGTGGTGGAGGCTGCTGTGGCATGTGGACTTGCATAGAGCATGGGATCAAGTCCTCTGTCACCAGGAGGTGTTGGGGCTAAGGCTGTGGTCGTGAGCCTGGCTCTTGGCCTCATGTGTAGCTGTTAGGGTGGGTCTGGCTGCTCCTTCTTCACATGACCTCTCCCCAGTTCAGTGTATGAGATGAGTGGTGATAAAGGTGCCAGGCAGCTGCTCGTTATACCTTTACCTTAATTATCTCATGTGGGGCCTTGCTTTGTGGATGGCAAACCACCTAAACCTGAGGTGTAAGAGGGAATTAATTTTCTTCTTGTCCTAAGCCACGGTAGTTTCTAAAAGTAGCTTTACATTTGCTTTGGGAGATACCGAAGTATTATTATCCCAAATTTATGGAGTGGGAAGATAAATCCAAGTCTTTGACCTGAGGTAACACTGTGTGGGGAACCAAGGAGAGAGCTGGGAACACCTGTGTTTGTTCCTCGCCTTCCTCTACTCTGCAGTCATGGCTCCTGCTCAAAGGTCTTGCAGTTGAGCAGTCAAACTCTTCTAGGTCTTGGGTCTGCATTTTTTTCCGTTTCACATGGAAGAGAAGGGAGAAAAATAATTAATGCTCAGAATTTATACTTGTGACTTTCTTTTTCACCTCTTCTCTAAAGTATAAGAAAACTGCCCCGTAGTTAGCTTTTCCCATACGTTTTTCTTGTGTTTTTCTACTTTATACTTCCTGACTTCAGAGGCAAATGTTTCAAAAAAACTTCACTCATTATATAGACCAGGACATCATCTATTCTGCACTCTGGATGAGATTGGGAATCCATAGAAAGGGCAGCGTGTGGTATAATTAAAGATTATCTCAAACAGGTCATGTGTTGTGGAGCCTGGACAGGCACAGACAGATGTAATCACTTGTGGTCAGGCATAGACATTGGAACGCTAATGCCCAAGCATTGCGGTATAGAGTGGTGTCAGCCAAATCTGTTATTTTATTTGCATTGGCTGCTAGAAGATAATGCACAACATGGTGTAGAAGATTGTGTGTGTGTTGTGTTTTACAGATAACACTGTGGATGGAATTTGGATCTGTTGCAGAGAATGAATTTTTTTTTTCTGGGATCCAACTTACTAATTTTGTAGCAAGCACAGTAGCTACTAATGCAGCTCATTAACATGGCTGAGGAATATGGTGCTCTCTTAATTCACATGTTTATATGTACAATTTGGTCCTGAAGTCCTCATCTTGTTAATAGAGATAAGAAGAATCTTACCTCCATGTTCCAAAGTAAAATGCTCTTTTTCTTTGCAAAGCCAGCAAAGTAAGAGTTGCTGCCCCAGTGACAGGCAGTGACTGCAGCCACTGTCCCCCTTTGAAAACTTTGTCGTTCTCTGGCAGCATCTGTATTTTAATCTCTAGGGTCCTCCAACGGTAAAGGTATTGCTAGGATGGCAGCAAAAGTGAGGCGCTGGATTTAGCCTGTCCATCACTTCAGATTGTCTGCCCAGTTCAAGATGTAACAAACAAGCCTGCAGTAAGGGAAGGTATTTGCATCTCTTGACTATTAGGGAGGAGACTATTCAATGGTTTATAATTCTGCAAAAAGGAGCAAAATTCTGTGTCACAAGCAAATAATATTTGTGGAACTCATGTCTATCCCTTTGCCAGAAATCAAAGGTATGTGGCAAACAATAGAGATGCTACAGCCTGAGAAGACATTGCAGGAATCTCTTTGTCAGGGAGAATGTTAGGTGACCAAAATGTAGGCGTTATTGCTGCTGCCATCTGTAGTAATGGTGATGACTAAATAGCATTTGAAGGACAAGCTGCTCAGTATTGAACATCTCATCTTCCCTTTTGCTGCATGGTGAAATTTGCTTAAGGTTCTGAAAGACTGAAATACTGAACACTTTGGTTGTCAGAGCAAAATCTATTTTTTTCTTCTTATAGAAAAGTTGGTCAGCCTTAAAAGGATTTAAGAAAAAATTATGTGTTGTGCCAGCTTAGACTGTATATCACAAAAAGTTTGTGTGAAAGCAATTCATGTGTGTATCTCTTTAAAACTACTGTGTGGGGGTTTTCCAACTGATTTCTTATCAGCCAAAATGACTTTTTTTTTTTTACTTTTTTTGTACTATATTATTTTCTCTTACAGACATTCAAGGTTTTTTATCCCTAAGGTTAATTCATATGCTGCTTTTCATGTGAGGTTACTATTTGCAAGTATTGGTTTTAATTTAGAGCAGTTTGATACATTGAGTCCTCTCAAGGTTATTGTTTTACTATTTAAAATATTGTAACACTGACAGACTTTGCCTCCCTCCTTTCAAAAGAAAAAAGTCAGATCCCTTTCCAACTAAGTTTCATTAAATTGCAATGAAGAAAAATGTCTTGCCTTTGAGTTCAAAGATTGCAGAAATAAAAGGAAGGTATGTTGCTTGAAATGCATAGTTAGGAAAGTGAAGCATCTGAAAACTTTAGTGTTTGTAAAACACTTGTATAGTGTCATATACCTCTATTTGCTTTGGTGGCTGCATATCCATACCAGTGGAAAGGCATCAAGGATGCTTTTTTTAAATATTAGATAATTATTTCTAGGCATCCTAATTGAAGGAGCATGTACATATTTAAAGTGAACAGAACTATATATCCTGGATGTTGATGTTATATGAAGGTTTATGCAGTAAGGCTTTTTTTGTCTCATGAATAAATAAAATACAATTACAACTTCCTTAGTTATTGGTCTTTTAATGTGTGCAGAGCAAAACCAACAAGGGAAATAAAATCCCATTCATATCTGTCATTCACTTATAAGTGCATTTTAAGGCTATAGAAAGGTAAGAGCAAGGCTTTTAATCACCTGAACAGTCTGGAATTAAACAGAATTAAAAAAAAAATCTTGTTTTCTTGTGTTTCACTTCTGCCAGGAGGTTCTAGTGTTAGTATTGTTGAGTAGCTTGTGTGGCTCTTCTCTGTTCCACTTATCTTGACCACTCCTCATGAAATCTGTTTCTTGCACCAACTCTCTGGCAGGGCATTGCNTCTTGTTTCACTTCTGCCAGAAGGTCCTAGTGTCAGTATTGTTGAGTAGCTTCTCTGGCTCTTCTCTGTTCCAGTTATCTTGACCACTCCTCATGAAATCTGTTTCTTGCACCAACTCTCTGGCAGGGCATTGCAGTTTTCAGCCCTTCATTTGCGACTGTCTCAAGCTGTTGAACAGATCCTAGAAGCAGCTATTCTCAGTTGAAGTTCTGTATCCACTTATGTGTTGTATTATTTTTATATTATTTGTATAGATTTTTTTATAAATAACTGGTTTGTCCACGTTGGGGGGGAGGGGGGGAATACAGCTGATCAGGAAACTAATGCAAATTATGGGAATGCTAACTACATTGAGTAACAACCAATTCAAGTTGTCTCCTCCCTGTTTCCATCTTCCTCCTTTAATTGGCTTTTGCAGTTGTTCTCAGCCTGATAACTTTGGGGTTTGTGAGGTCTGTGTATCTTCTAGGTCCTGTTTGATACAGTTCCCTTTCAGCTGATGTGTGTGTCACAGGTCATACTAAGCTCTTTGCGACTTGGGTCAGTAAGTATGTTAAATACGCTTGTGTTACACACCCAAATTTAACTTCCCTGTAAATCTCTCCTACTGGCTGAGAGGGGCAATCTGGATAATATGCTTAAATAATGGAAAGACTAGTAACGCTGTACCTCAGCCAAGGTTATTGCAGTGATCGAAAGCAAAGTTATTTCAGTACAGCAAGATTTTTTTTTCAACCTGCATGATTTATGGCGTTTAGATATTTTCTGAGTTATTTTGCTGTTATTGACTTGTGTTTGGTATTTCCATCACAACTTGATATATCAAATTGATGAAAAAAGTGGCTTGAAATCTTGGCTAATCTTGGCTGACTTTAGATAGGATATTATTATATAGCTTTCACTGTGTTTTATTTCCACAATGATGAATGATGATGATGATGTGTGGGTGTGTAAAGATAAGAGGTGAGTGGGATAGTGGAAATCTGTCTAACCATTTACATGGGGAAAAAAAGTTAAACTCAAGATGATTGTTATGTTATTTAAAATATTGTAACACATCTGCCAGACTTTGTGTCTGTCATTCAAAAATACAATTTTTCTTTTCTTCATTTGTGTCATGAAACTGTCAAGATCCTAAAACCCTAGCACCCAGCACTCTCTGCAGGTCTGAATATTGTAAAGATCTTAGTAAAGTAACTTCTTATTGCAGTTGAATAATAATCAAAATGTTTCATACAGAATTACTTCTGCTTTTGAATTGTCATGTGTTCTGTGTATGTACATATCTAATGCATATATATTTCAGGCCTTCTGCAGATGTAATGAATTAATACATTAAAATTCCTGTTGGTCACATCTTAGTTTTATTCTTCATTCTCTTCCTGTAACTCTTAAATATGTTATCTGCAGTAGTTACACTTTTCCTTAACTATTTAATACATCTCCTCTGCGATATGAAGTCTTGTGAAGTATGTCCCTGTTTTTATTTACTGTATTATTTGCATATATAATTTTTGCTTACTGAATGCCAGATCAAACTGTGTGGAAATGTTTTGCCCTAAATTCTGCAGCATCAGTTTCTCTTGCACTTGAATCTCTGGAGTTTTTTGCTACTGCTTTCATGTGTTTGCTTATGTTTTCCTTTGATCAAGAAGAAGCTGATCGTTCTTGTTGGTACTAAGGTGCTGTAGACAAATGCCTACTCTCCTGAGATTGATAAAGCATTTCTGTGATCTTTGCATAAACTTCAGCTATGGAGAAGGTAGGCTCCTCTTTGCTTTCTAGCAACTTTTCAGTGAGAATGCCCAAAGCTGTGAAGACTAGAAGTATTCCTGATGTTGTGCAGGGTTCACACAGCTGCATTGTGGTAGCTGTTTGCTTAAAAGTCATTTTGCTTTAAACTGTTTGTTTCTCAGTGTGCCAAAGTTTGTTCTTTCATTGTGGTTTCATGTTACTTTTCTTGGCATAAATGAAGGTTCCAGTAGCAAACTTCTCTTATTAATATTTTACTTATGTTACATTAATTACTTTACAATATGTATTCCAGTGTTATGCATATGTACCTTTTTTGATTGGGATAATCTGAAAATCGTAGTGTTGAGCTGAATTTCTTGTAGCAATTTAACAGAAGAGATTGTTTCCTGTACATCATGTAATATTTAGTTTTTTTGAACTTTCTTTTTTTCCATTACAAGAGTAAATACATGTTTGGTGCAGTCTTGGACATGCAAATCGTTTTTCTGATGTGCAAAAAGCCTGGAAAGTCTTTTTTCTGTACTTTGAGTACAGAAATAGATTAAATTGTTCTAGCTTTTGAAGTCAACCCCTTCACTAATAATTACATCTGCTTTTTTGTAAAGTCATTCCTGTGTTCTTACATTTGCCTTCCAAGAGGTCCAGTGCACTTAATATGTATGAACTTGGTTTGATATAATGGACGTTTTAGTTTGGGGTGCCTTTTGAGTTGGTCCTTCATGTCAGAGCTGGCTGCCTGTTGGTCCCATGTGCACACTAATGCATCCTACTTGCACAAAAAGAGAAACAGATTTTGTGCCTTGTAACCTTGACACCATTGTGGATCCAACACTGAACAATCCTTTTGGAAGAGAGTGTATGAAGCTTCATAAATCTTTCTTTTGTTTGTTGAATAATTTCTCTTAGATACTTCTTTTTACTAGTAGTGATTTTAATAAATAAAATGAGGCTCTAGAATTTACCATTTCTACCTGAGGTTTTGATAGGATGGAAGAGGATGTGGGGCATAAAAATATAGGATGCTGTGTATCAGTTTGTGGATGCCACTGTAAAAGCACCTCAAACTCTTCAAGAAAATAGTAGTAACACTAGTATACTTGACTGGTTTGTCTGTTTTAATGCTAGATGCTGGAGGATGTATTGTGGTTTTGTTTCAATTAGGTAAGATCTGGAAGTATGCCTTGCTTGGTTCAATCCATATGAATTACCAAATTACTTGTCTCATGCCAAGCAGAAGCTAGGAGAGCTCTTTATTTCAGCAAAACGTTCATGCAAATATTTCTAGTTTGCAGTTAATTCTGGCCGTAGGTGTGGTGGAATACTGAAATTCTTAATGTGGCTTTCATTAAAAAAGAAAGATACAAATTTCCCTAAGGCGATGCGGTGCAGCATGCCTGGGTTTGTTAACTGCAGCGAGAGTGCTGAAGGGGTCTTCCCCTGCCCAGCCACGGAGAGTGCGACTGCTTTTTCACCTAGGCAGTAAATCAGTGCTAGTTTGAAGAATACTTCAATAAGCTAGTCTTGATTATTTAGTTAGAATAAACTTCAAACATGTAATTATGTTGTAAGCAAAATTAAACTAATTTTGAAAAAACTCCAGTCATATGAAACAAATATTTTTGCGTGCTATTAAGGTGGCCATGTGAAAAATTGCACAAGAAAGGCCTTTCCTTTTGTATATTGCAATGTTTATCTACACATTGTTACTGTGATTTTACATATTTTAAGTAAGGGTTTCTAATTTCCTTTTCCTCAGGAGGGTGACAACTAGTGATCTGATGTTCAGGTGGACAGACAGACTTGCTGCGGTGAGGTGGGAGGAGATGCTTGCAATGGAATCGCCTGATAGTGTGCTTGTTGTCAGCTGAAGAGAAGCTTTTGCCACTGGCATTGAACCTGCTTTGAGAAGCACTTTCCTTCTCCTGTTGCTGGACAGTTGTTTTTATTCCCTCATTTTTGCTGAATGTGGCATCCATGTGCATTTGTTAGTAGAACCCACTTTGCATCAGAGGAAAGGGACCTCAGGGAGAGGACTCCAGGCACGGACCTGTTGGAGTGAGTTCAGAGCAGGGCCATGAAGATGGCCCGAGGGCTGGAGCACTTCCCATATGAAGACAGGCTGAGAGAGTTGGGGTTGTTCAGCCTGGAGAAAAGAAGGCTCTGGGAGACCTTATTGCAGCCTTCCAGTTCTTAAAGGGAGCCTACAGGAGAGATGGGAGGGACTCTTTATCAGGGAGTGTAGCAATAGGATGAAGGGTATGGTTTGAAACTGAAAGAGGGTAAATTTAGATTATAGGTAAAAAAAAATTTTACAGTGAGGGTGGTGAGGCACTGGAACAGGTTGCCCAGATAACCTGTGGATGCCCCATCCCTGGAGGTGTTCAAGGCCAGGTAGGACAAGACTTTGAGCAACCCGGACTGGTGGGAGGTGTCCCTGCCCATGGCAGGGGGTTTGGAACTCAATGATCTTTAAGATCCTTTCCAACCCAAACCATTCTATGATTCTATGACTGTAAACATGCTGTTGGGGTTCTTAAAAAGCTGATAAAAAGTAAACCAATTATGACTTCCAAAATAAATGATGGATGGGCCTCTTCTCCTTTCCCTGTCCTCAAGGGAAGAGGGAATAGGGCTTTACGTTTATCCTTAGTTTGTTGACTTTTAGTACTGTGCCTCAGCCACAGGGCGCCTTTCCCCATATGTTTAATGGTCTATTAATAGATGAAAGTATTTCCATTATGTTTCCTGGGTTTAGTAGTGCTAAGTGCTGTGGTTATAAGTAAACATGGCAATGTTCAGCAGTCATAGGAAGTGGTTTAATGGTGCAATGAAATAAATGGGTGACCTTCCTTTGGCATAAATGGGTTTTTGATGAGGTTCTGGATGAGGATGGTAGATTGCAGGGCTGTGTTCCAGGATGTGTTTCATGGCAATTTGAGGCTGGGTTATGGTGCTGAATTGAAAATGGTTGAGTGATGCATGGGGGAGACATTGTTTAGAGAAAGTATTCTGGAGAAAGGTTGGATTTTTGTGGCATTATGAAGTTACAGAACTGAAAGAAAGTCTGAAACAGCAATACTGCATGGATTATTTGAGACATTTGCAGATAACGGGAAGAGTTTGTTTTTTCATAATACTACTTACAATCTAAGGGTAGTTTTGCATATTCCCCCCTTGCAATATATTTTCCCTGTTCTGGGCTGGTGGTTTGTGTTTTTTTCTTCCCTTCTGAGGTTTTGTAATCTCTGTTCTTATACCATAGTCACTGCTTGTATCCAGTCTTCCTTTAAGTCTTGTATTGCCAGAGGGTGTCTTAGAAAGAATAGGTAGCCTGTCTTTGAATTTTAATATATTTAATCTGTGATGAAGTTGCCTAAATGATGTGTGAATAGAACTGAAAGTCATGTTACACAGTACAAGCACATCCACTTTCAAAACCAATTTTTGTCATGACTGGTCTGTGTGTAATGCTGAAGACTGTAAAGGAAGTCTTCATGCAACCAAGTTTCCTTGTGATGAATGCTCCCTGAAGCATAGTGACAAGCTTACAGGCCATGTAGCAACTCAAGAGGTGTTTAAAATAGCACAGTAATCCTCCTTGGAAGACCACCAAATTCTCTTGGTGTAAAACCCCGTCAATACAGAGGTCTTCTGTTGCCTGCTTGCTGATGATGGTGCACCTGTGCTATTGATAAATTGACATCCTATTAGGTTAACACTTGAGGTTTTCTGTCTAGTGGTGTTTTCTTCCTTCTACATTCTTATTTACTCACCCTTGCCAATGAGGCCACTTTAATCAGAGCAACAGCATCTCTTTCTCTGCTCTGTCTTCCCTGGTGGCTAGAAGAAGGCATTGACATCACAGCAAGTGTACAGTTTTCTTTCTAGTGTCCCACAAACTACAGTTCTAGGAGCTAGAAATGTATTAAGAAGACTTTGGTATGTCTTCTGTCATGTATATACCTGTTCCCATGCTCTAGCTTGCTACTTGCTCCAGCTTCATAATTGCACTCAATGCAGTAATTAATTCTTGTGCTCCAGGAGAGCTTAGCCTGCTCCATCCAGCCTTGGGTGCAGGGAGAGAAAAGCATGGTGCCAGGGAGGAGGCTGGGCCCATCAGATGGACTCTGGCAGGAAATGACCTCTCACCAGCCCACCTGCCTCCTGCAATGGGAGCCCAGAGGGCTGAAGTAGTTCTTAATTCTTTGTTGTGGCAGCTGCAGGGGAGGCAAGGAGACTGGGAAGAGGAAAAAGGTGGAAAGGAAAAGAAAATTCATTCCATGTTATTTAACCTCTGCTTCAGGCATTACTGTTCAGAAATGGAGAATCACCATATCAAAGAGCTCTTTGAAAATCAAAGGTAACAAAAAAACAAATAGGCTGAGGAATGTTTTCCTAATCTTCATGGCAACTATCGGTTAACACGTGTTGCAGTGTGATATACTTCCTTAAATTATAGACTCAGAAAAGTAAAGGGCATAAGTCCTCAAGATGGTTTTCTAATGGTTATTTTGCATTGTAATGAATACAGATATTTCCCGGTGATGCACACATCTTGAGAAACTCTGGTCAAAACTCTTATGGTATAAACTAGTGCTTGGAAGATGTAATTTTTGTATTCTGACCTTCAGTCCCAATGGCCTGATTCTGAGAAGCAGCATTTCAGGCTGATTATATTGTACAATCCTTCATAAAATTGGACAGCTGAAAAGTCCCAAGAAAGAAAACCGTTAAAGGAATATGGAATAACTGTTCAGCAGCTAAAAGGCAGCTTTAATTCCAGCTAGATTTGAATGCATTCACCTCCCCTTTTTTGTTTCCAGCTACATAATCTAGTCCATTACCTCATGCCTTGCCAGAATAAACTGAGTTTTTTGTTCTTAAGTGCCATTCGGTAAAAAGGTGGTTTAATTATTGTCTGGCAGATGCTAAGTATTCTTTTTAGGGAACAGTAAAATAAATAAACATATTTATTTGTAGGTAGAGTTTGAGTGACAACTATTGATTATACAGTTTGGGGTGTTTGGGGTCTTTGGGTATTTAATTTGATGTAACTTCCACAAACTTGTCAGGGCTGATAGTGTCAGGTTTATAGAGAGAAAACCTCTTTCAGTGTGCATCAGCTAGCACTGCTTTGATAAAGTGGTGCAGGGTTTGGCTCCTTGTTCTGAGTTTACTCAAGCACATTATTCTGAAGTAATCTGCCCCCAAGTCTTCAAATCTTTCATCAGGACAAGAATCTCTTCATCTTCTGACTTTCTCCTTTTGGTTCAGATATGTTCAGTGTGTTGGTAAAAGGGTACTAAAAGCAAAGACAAAAATATTTTTCTCTTACCGTTAGATAAACAACTTGGCTATGGACAGAAACAATACCAAAATGTTTGCTTGCTTGTCTGGGAGAGCTTAATTTCAAATACCATTTGTGTTCTCATGTAAGAAGTTTGAGTGCTGCATTTTCTACTGCTACTTTTTGTTGTTGTTGTTGATAGCATTACTCCTCCTCAGTGAGGTAGAAAAGGTGGGTATAGTTGGCTATTTGTGATGCTGTATCTGTAATATTCTTTGTCACATTGCCTGCTACCTTTGGTGAATCCATTGCTCTTGCTTCTGTCAGGCCATCCTTCTTGTGTGTGCATAGATCTGCTCTTCCTTTTTCATTGCTTTCCTCTTACATGCACAGGAGAGGATGCAACTTTTGCTGCAACTCTGACTCCTCCTCTTCCCTTCCAAAATATTTACTGGCTTCTGTTACTAAAGGGAACTTAACCTGCTCGTACCTCTTTTCTTTTCACGTGCTGTGGGTAGGCAGGTTTTTCAAGCCCTAACTCTTATCTTTTGATTTGTATCTACATATGAAACAAAATTCTGGAAGCGTGTGGGATTCCTGTGCAAGTGCTGACTTTCAGACTGGGTGTGTGATGATACAGGGTTCTGCGTTCAACAGAACTTTCTGTTGCTGCTATGAAACAAAAGCCTTTTCTTGTACAGGTGTGTCCTGAACTTTGATCTGACCACAGTTAGTCTGTGTCTAATCAGTCTTGGCAATGAGTTCTATAGTCAGCTGCCTTCTATTGAGAAAAACGTATCTTTCCAGTGAGGTAAGGTTTGTGGACAGATGACCAACCAGTTATAGTCTGAACAAGTAAGCTTTCTTGCCCATCAGTCTGGAGAGGGAGCAACTGCATCCTGGTTCATGACATGTGGAAATGGAGAGGAGAGAAGAACAGGAGAAGTGGATGCAGGAGCCTTGAGGCTTCCTTGGCAGCAGTGAGTTCCTGCTCTTACAGAGGCATTGTCTCACGGGAGATCATGCGGCATGTGCGGGATGACCTGGGGGATCAGGCCTAGCCAGCATGGGTTCATGAAGGGCAGGTCCTGTTTGACCAACCTGATCTCCTTCTATGATCTAGTGACCCATCTGCTGGATGAGGGAAAAGCTGTTGATGTGGTCTACCTAGACTTCAGCAAAGCCTTTGACACTGTCTCCCACAGTATTCTCCTGCAGAAGCTGGCAGCCCGTGGCTTGGATGGGTACACTCTTGGCTGGGTAAGGAGCTGGCTGGAGGGCCGGGCTCAGAGAGTGGTGGTGAATGGAGTTAAATCCAGCTGGCGACCGGTCATGAGTGGTGTTCCCCAGGGGTCGGTGCTGGGGCCTGTCCTCTTCAATATCTTTATTGATGACCTGGATGAGGGCATTGAGTGCACCCTCAGTAAGTTCGCAGATGACACCAAATTGGCTGGGAGTGTGGATCTGCCTGAGGGTAGCGAGGCCCTACAGAGGGATCTGGACAGGCTGGAGAGCTGGGCTGAAGCCAATGGGATGAGGTTCAACAAGACCAAATGCCGGGTCCTGCACTTCGGCTACAACAACCCCGGGCGACGCTACAGGCTTGGGGCGGAGTGGCTGGAAGACTGCGTAGAGGAAATGGACCTGGGGGTATTGATTGATGCTCGGCTGAACATGAGCCGACAGTGTGCCCAGGTGGCCAAGAAGGCCAATGGCATCCTGGCTTGCATCAGAAACAGTGTTGCCAGCAGGAGCAGAGAGGTGATTGTTCCCCTGTACTCAGCACTAGTGAGGCTGCACCTCGAGTACTGTGTCCAGTTTTGGGCCCCTCACTGCAAGAAAGACATTGAGGCCCTGGAGCGTGTTCAGAGGAGGGCAACAAAACTGGTGAGGGGTCTGGAGCACAGGCCATATGAGGAGAGGCTGAAGGAGCTGGGAATGTTCAGCCTGGAGAAGAGGAGGCTCAGGGGAGACCTCATTGCTCTCTATAACTTCCTGAAGGGAGGTTGTAGTGAGCTGGGGGTCGGCCTCTTCTCTCGTGTCATTAGTGATAGGACCAGAGGGAATGGTTTCAAGCTACGGCAGGGGAGATTCAAGCTGGACATTAGGAAGTATTACTTCTCAGAAAGGGTGGTCAGGCACTGGAATGGACTGCCCAGGGAAGTGGTGGAGTCACCGACCCTGGGTGTGTTCAAGGAAAGACTGGATGTTGTGTTGAGGGACATGGTGTAGTGGGAGCTATTGATAATAGGTGAACGGTTGGACTGGATGATCTTTTAGGTCTTTTCCAACCTTGGTGTTTCTATGATTCTATAGGATGTTGTGACCCAGCCTTTTATATTGGGACACAGCACCTGTGATGTTTTACTTTGCTATGAGTGTGCTGCAGTATGGCAGCTGCTGCTCAGGGTGGTTCAGCTTGGTACAGGTTCTAGGTAAGTGCTAGTCAAAAGAGAGGGAACCAAAGATAAGATGTCTAGTTTACTTTGAAAAGTATTCCAGTATGGCTCCTGGATTTGCAGGGTGAGTGTTGGTATAACATTTCAAGAAGTATTGACTAGGTGAAATGAAGATAAACCTCTTAAGATATAGAACAAAGTGTGGAATGAGCAACTGCTGCTGTTCTTACATTACCATTGATGGGCTTTAAGTTTTTGTGCTTATGTCCAAATCTGCTGCAGTTCTTGTTCACTTCCCCTAATACAGTAACCCTGATTAGTGGGTTTATTAACTAAAGTTGTAATGGTGGAATTCCAGATTAGCAAAGGAAAGTAAAACTTGTGTAAATAAACAAACCAACCAAACAAACAAAAAACCAAAACCCACAACTTTTTGACTTACCGTTCTTGTCAGTATATTTTGTATCCAGGATGCATACTTCCATGATTTTTAAAACGTGCAGCATCATTGTGTGCAGTTTTCAGATTTCTTGTAAATGCTGCAGGTAGTATAATTTTGAATGCACTCTTTTGCAGTAATTGTTAAATATTTATCAATTTATAAATCCAGTAAGTGCATTTAAGTTGTCAAGTCTATTGTTTTATATGTTGCAGTTCATTTGTTACTTAGGTTTTTTACCTGTTTGCACTATCTAGTGAATGAAGAGATAAATGGTTAGCTTCAATGAAAAACATGATACAGTGTCTACTTTCCTTGCTTCAAGAGCTTCCTTTGTCAAGGAAAAACGTCAGGTGCAAGCTTGCTGGCTTCCTGGAAGAAGTGAAAATGTCAGCCATAATGCTGTTAGCAAGCATTGGATTTTTTGTTCCGAATGTGGTAGGATTTATGGCACCAGACTGCAGGCATATCTGGAGCTAAACTGCAGCAGGCAAGCATGTTCTTGTGGCTCTTTTTGCATGGGCTCTGCACATGGGGACTCTGCTGTTATACGCTTCTACCTTTTCTTTAGTAGAAGTTAATTTAACAGTGCTAAGTGTATTGTATTACTAAAGCAGTAGCTTTGTTTTTCTGTAAGATTTTTATGGAGGATTTTAGGGTTAGGAGAGAGTAGAAGAAATCCTGCTGCCACCTGCAGCATTACCAAATATCAGATCTATTCCTGGCACATACATTGTTGTCCTTCAGTGTTTCAGGATTTAAGTTGCTAAGATAGTTAGGGATATGTACTAGTTATCTGAAAAAAAACATCTTTTCTCTTACTTGTCTGAGCTGTGCTTCTCATCAGGAGCCATAACTGGAACCCACTGTCAGAGACTTACGTGCCGGATGGAAAATTTTTTCAGCACACTTGAAAGGAAAGGAATGTATGAGGACATGTACAACTGCTTAGTTTCAAATTTAAGATATTTCAAAATAATTAAAAAGTATTCTTGATATTTAGCCTGGTTTTATTCCTCTTGATGAAATG